>JAMJFZ010002509.1:680000-845000 GCA_026225945.1 Cricetomys ansorgei
CCCCAGCTGTGTAGAGTTGTTTACCAGTTGGGTTTGGAATGCTTGATGCAGGTGGCTATACTTTGGTTAGGTGCAGTCGTTCTGGCACCTGTAGCAGCTTGTGTTTGGGATTGTGTGCTGCATGGGTTTATGGGAACTTTTGGCTTAGGGCATAAAAGGTCTGAAGCCCTGAGGGTTGGGGTGGGAGTTGGTTGGTGGTTTATTGGTTGGGTTGCTGCTGTTAGTGAGATAATTCCTAAGAGAACAAAGGTTGGAGAGATTCGAGCTTAGGACAGCCTAAAAAGAGGCTGTAAAGATTTCTACCTTTCTCTTTCTGTGTTAAGGCCGCTTGTAAAAGTGGTGAAGATTTCTGTCTTTCCCTTCTCCTTCCCTAATGTGAGTGTAAAAGATTGTAGCATACTGCTACAAGGAGCCAAAATAAACTTTTCTTCTTTTTAAGTTCATTATCTCAGGTATTGTCCCACTTCCAAAAGTAAAAAAGGCTTCAGATGACAGCTTCTGTCCATTGTGAGCAAAATGTCACCCACTCCTCTGGTTTCACCTCAACACTGAGTGTGGCGGTGTCTATTCTCTCAGAAGGCAGTTTAGCTGGACAGCTCGCAAATATGACTTAGAAATTAAAATCGAGTACAGAAAGGTGGCTCTTGGCCAAGGCTCTCACCTGATTGGTGAGCTTCCACAAAATTCCTGGGGAGTGGAAGAGCTGTAGAGGAAGTTCTAGAAAGAGGCGCTTTTATATTATCAGGGATGATGGTGACAGACTTTGTAGAAAGACTTTCTCCTGCTCAGATTCCAATGCCCTGCTGTAACATCTTCATCTCAGTAGACTGCTGGCCTTCCCTTCCACTCAGCAAGACAGATGCCTGGAATGCCCACGATGTGATCCAGGACACGATGGCCAGCCACCCAGTGATCACAGGGTGGTTGACATCGGCGGTCAAGGTGGGAAAGACCAAAATACCATGCTGGCCAGATGTGGTGGTCAATTCCTGTAATCCCAGAACTCCAGAGGCCGGAGGAGCGCCACCAGCTAGAGACCAACGTAAACTAGTAGAAAACAAGTACCAGGCAAGCCTAGGCTACAATTAGAGACTCCATTTCCAAAGATAACAATAACAATAAAAATAAAAATGAATGAGAGAGCAGAGAAATGAAAAGTCATCACTGACTGGTTGAAAAATAAAATCTCTCCTGAGTCTAGGAACAATGAGGGGCTCCTGCTGTGGACCCCAGCAGACCCATCTGCTGTGGAGAATTCAGAAGGACTAGGCAGACGACAGAAGCACACAGAGGAGTGATGGGTGCCATTAGAAGGTGAGTGTAATGTGTTTACCCAAACAGAGGCAGGGACAAGAGCAGTCTCTGGTGATTAACTTCTGCGGTCCTCGCTTCTGTTAGTAGCTGGTGAAGTCAGCAAGATGCAGGAAGCACGGGCAGACCCAACAGTGCTCAAGGTGCCGTATGTAGCCTCTCTTCACGGTACGCTACCCCAGCCTCCAATATCTGGAGGAATGGTTTCCATATGTGGATTGGTGAGGTTTCTAAATTCAGACTGTATGGAGACAATTTGAGCTGGCTTACAGAACGCATGCTCCTCTTGGCAGTTGTCTGAAACTCTATTTCCATAATGGTTTCTCCCCACCCAGCACTGTAACTGTGGGTGAGTATAAAGAACCAGCCAAACCGCAGCCAGAACACAGTTCCACTTGACAATCTGGAATGAGATTTCTACCCCCACCGGCTACATAAAGAAATGCTCACGTTTACCTGACTCTTCAGTTTACACATGAAATAGTCCCTGTCCCAGTCGCTTCTTCATGTTATTTAGAACCTAGAAGGTGCTTGGCACTGAAAAAGTATGATGGAGTCTCTGAGAAAAAGTGTCCCTTGCTCTTCGGAGTGGACCAGTACAGCCCCACAACAACACCCACGCAGGAAGCACAGGGAGGGTGGCCTGGAGCCAGCACAGGGGAAGCGGCCATAACACAGATCTTACTTCACCTACCCAACGTCCCTGCATTGTGCTTGGGAGAGATAGAAACGAATCCTGCTTTGGAGACAAGAGCAGAGCTTGGTGGTTAATAGAGAGGATGAGCATGGGCGGGCTCACTAGTCTAGAAGTAACAGAGACAAGGTCTCCTGGGCAGAAGGTGGGACAGGAAGGCCGGGCACCCCAGGTCCAGGTATGAGGAGGGAACCAGGAAGGCCGGGCACCCCGGGTCCAGGAGAACGAGGAGGGCTGGGCACCCCAGTCCAGGTGTGATGAGGGAATGAGGAAGGCCTGGCACCCCGGGTCCAGGAGAACGAGGAGGGCTGGGCACCCCAGTCCAGGTGTAAGGAGAGAAGTCCACAAATGACAAGGTCTGGCAGGGGTCTCAGCTCTGCTTCTCCTGAACTGCCCGTCTTGGCCTTGGACAGCAAGGGAGTTCACAGGGTTAAAATGGCAGCGAGGAAGGGGATGTGTAGCCACTGGCTGCCCAAAGAGTAAAGGAATAACAAAGCAAGTTCAGCTCCTGATAAATGTTTGGTTGAGATCCTAGGAAGAAAATCTCAAAAGAGATTAGAGCCTAGTTATGTACCGGGAGGATGCTGTGAGCCGAGAAGGAGCTCTGTGCCCTTCATGGAGGAAATTCTGCCTCTGTAACCTGGAGAGAAACACCTCTGTGTTAGTGGCCCACGGTAAATTGGCAAAATTGGCAATTTGAAATGGTTCATGGCTCGTTGTGATTATCTTTGGACCTTGAACCAAACTCACGGAGAGTACATTGCTTAGATATGTAATCCTCATGGTCCAGGTTCATCAGGCAAAACAAGCGCCCCACTCTGGTTAGGGGAGGGGGGTGACACAGGAAGGGCAGGACATGTGGAGGCAGGAAGCCTGTGGGAAATCTTGGCACCTTCTGCTCAATTTTGCTATGAACATAAAAGTGCCCTGAAAAATAAAATCTTTACACCCATGATCCCATAGATTAAAAGGCGACCTCATAAAAAAAGGTGGATTGATATCACCCACTTTGGTAAAAAATTTCAAAAAACTTTATGCTAAGGTATGTCTGATAGTTCCATAGTTAGTGAGTGTTGGTCATAGGATGTGATGGAATCCCCAATGACATTCGGTGGTGGTTGTTAGTATTATTAAAAGCAAACAATGGGTAATTAGTTCCATTCCTAGTATAGATACAATGTAGTCAACCATGCATTAACATATACGTGTATATACACGGGGGAGGGAGGAGAGTAAGAGAGGGCTGGGAGGGAGGGAAAGAGAGAGAGAGAATGAGGGTTGGAGGGAGAGAAAGTGAGTGCATGCAGGGTCTCTAACCCACCGTGAACTTGGGACTTTCCGCACAACACGCTTGCGGGCGTGATGAGATATGCCCGTACTGCGGCCAAGACCCACTGTCGCTGTGACTGTTTGTCTTGGAGACACAGTGTTTGGCCAGTGAACTGTGTGGTGTAAAGCCAGGGGACAGACCGCGATAGGATGACTCCACCCTGGCAGGCCCTGGGGGAGAGCGCTGTTTCCGGAGGCGCCCTCCCATCAGTGGCGAGGGCGTGCGCCAGTTCAGAGGAGTGTTTAGTGCCGCGCCGTAAGTGGGGTATTCCTGGGGATGAATCCCTCTGCCTTCTGTGTGCCTCGCATGCTTAGTAAATATTTCATGTCAACACTGCGTCCGCCTCAGGTTCACAGAGTCACTCTGCTATCTCGGGGAGCAGTTCTGAGTCTTCCCCAGAAGGAAGGCAAGGCCTACGGTGTGATGACGTCACATGCAGCGTCATCCGCATGACTCTGAGCTATCTGCTGCCGGACGTGCTACCCGTGCCAAGAGTGTACCAGAGCAAACACTCAAGGCTGATGAGCCAGAGGGTCAAGACCACAGGCTCCTTTGTCCCTACTTTGTACAGCACCTTTACCTGCATTTTCTAGAGGATGAGTTAGCGGAATGGTCCGAAGACAAGCCGTGGACCTGGTGTGGCAGAGGCTAGACCCTAGGTATGCCTTACTCCGATACTACGGACAGACAGCTCACTTCTCTATTCCTGACAAAACACAGCCTTTTCCTGAGGACATCATTCCTCTTCTTGGTTTTACTTGAAAATTCGTTTTCTAAGAGGAAGGATGTCTTTCTCTCCTGTCTCTGTAGGGGAGCTGTTCTGAAAGTGAAATTAGGAAATCTACTGAAGGAATGCACCCAAAGTGTGCCACTGAGTCACCTGTCAGCCCACTGTGAATAAAAGCACATGGGAGTCTGGGCCAATCCTTTAGAATGTGCTTCCCCCTTGTAGGTCAGAGCCATGTGGCTGACTGTGTGTGTGCTCGCGCCCCCACGCACCCTTAGAAATTGTTGTCAACCTCACACCAATCATGGAGAACTTTTCCAGCTGAGTACCCAGCCGCCACACACTCCACCACCAGGAATCCACAGGACACAGAAGGAAGGGAATTAGCAAGACTTCTACTTGCCCAGCATACATTCATGTTAAGTGATTTGCCCACAACGCCATTTGCTCTCTGCATTATCCATGCTGTGATGCCTCCTTACCTTTTGGAGCTGCAAACCTAAATTTAACAGCATGAGCGGTGTGATCCGCGTGGCTGCATGAATCGGGAACAAGATTAGCTATTTCTCAATTGCCAGATGCATTCTAACCAATCTAGAAACCCACAGGCAACGTCCACACAGCTCCTCTGGTTGCCTTAAAACTTGGGAACTTTTCCAAGAGAAAAATATATACAGATTTCACAAAGACAAGTGAACCATCAGGAGTCACGGAATTACCACATTTGTAGCAGTTGGCCAAGCCCTGAGCAAATGGTTACATGATACATGGCGGTGCCTGTCTCAATCCTGTCTTCCTGATCCCAGGGACAGTCCTGGCCAGCAGCTTAGCTCTGAATTGCCTGGCTTGCTGAAGCTGCATGTTATTATTTGTAGTCCAGGAAAGGCGCTCTTAGTTGTGAGATGCACTAGGCCTTAACGGTTATGTGGGTTGGCTGAGAAATGGAGTTGTTTCTGTTTTGGTTTTCTTTTTTTTTTTTTTTTTTCTGGACAGCTTGAGACTCTTTTTACCTTTAAAGGAATGTGAGAACATCAACCCTTTATTCAGTCGCACTTTGGGGTGAAAAGGCACATTGAGTCTGTGTTTCCATCACTTCTGTCTCAAAACACTAGAAAGGTTAAAAAAGTATTTGCCCTTCACCAACAAGAACAGAGGCAAGCTGCAAAGTTAGAGATGGGCTCGATGCATCCTCAGTCACTTGGCCAACAAGAGGTGATGCCAAGAAGCATCCTAGAACCGGGGGCAGCCACCCTGGGGACTTTTGAGAGACTGCTGAAAGCACCGAAATTGTTTGCTGTCTGCTTGTGTGTTCTAAAACCCCGTACTTTCCCTCCAGTTCTGCAAAGCTTCATGGTGTCCTTTCCTCTCACATTAGCAGAAGACTAAAAGTTTGTTTATTAGAGTTGGTAAGAAAGAAGTGTTTGGACATGAAGAAAACTGGGCACCGTTTCTTGAATCATACCCTGATTATGATTGGTATTCATCCGATAGGTTCCCCAATCCCAAATGGGCATCCCTACTCAAATGTGCATGGGAGCAACACTAAACAAACTCATTAGATCACATATATATGCATCTGCCCAGGTCATCCATGCTACTGCAGTGTCCCCCAACCATGCTTCTGTAAGAAATCCAGCAAGCTCGCTGGTTCACCAGGCCAGGTTTGGGTGGAATCGTATCTTTGGTGAATCTTGATGCTCTGTCTGTGATGAATGGATACCACAGCACTCCACAAAGAACATGAGCTCGGGACGAGATTCCCAGAATGCTTGTGAAATGGGCCACAGTGGCTCGGGACCACAAAGCATAACGGACATAGAGAGATATGTGCGTGTAACATTCTGTCGTGTGAGAAACACTTCATGTGTATACCTCTTCCCTGCTTGATGCCTACATGCTAGTAGAGATAAATATCTTCAGGGAACTAACTGGAATGTTGTCCCCTGAAGAACCTGCCAGGTTAGCAAGCCTGGAAATATCTATAATCGAGCAACTGATACTCTACGTGTAATTTTTTCCCCAAAACAAGCCCACTCAACAGATACCTCCCAGTGTGTTAAGGCCAGCCTGTGCATCAACAGACCTCCAAAGAGAATTGGTCATTTCAGATCTGAAAAGCTGAAAGTAGGAAAATATGGAGTCTGGAGTTTTGACAAAGTTAAGAACCATTACTATATTCATGACATAACAAAAGAAAGTTATTGGAAGGACCGTTCTGAACGTAGAAAGTAAAGATAGAATCTCCAACAAGTGGTGCTGAGAAAACTGGATATCCATATGACTGAAATGACGCCTTTATTATCACCTTTCCCGAAATAAACTCCAAATGGATCAGAGATCTCAATCTGAACACAAAACACTAAAACTATTAGAAGAGAATGCAGGCAATGTCCTACAAGAGATAGGTTCAGGCAAGAACTTTCTGACAGGACTCCGTTCACTCGAGAGTTAAGGCCGGCAATTGACAAATGGGACCTCATAAAACTAAGATGCAGGAAAAAAAAATCAAGCTAAGAGGAAACCCCCAGAGTGGGAAAGGATCTTTGACAACTATACATGCAGTAAGAGGAATATACAAAGAACACAAAAAAATAGTCAAAACATACAAGTGACCCAGTTTAAAAATGGTCAAAGGATGTAAACAGAGAGTTCTCAAAACAAGAAATGAAAACGGCTCCTAAATATCTTTAAGAACGGGCAACCTCCTTAGCAAGTAGGAAGATGCAAATTAAAACTCTTTGGAATTCCATCGTATCCTAGTCAGAATGGCTACAGTCCAGGAAACAACTGACAGCAAATGCAGACAGGGGTGTGAGGGGTGGGGACCCTCACCCACCCTGCCGGCTCGCGCCTGCCCTCACCTGCCCTCGTCTGCCCTCGCCCAACCTCACCCACTACTGGAGAGGTTGCAGACTGCTCCAGCCCCTGTGGAAATCAATGTGGAGAATTCTCAGAAAGCTAAAAGTAAGTCCACCCTGCGGCATGTGCCCGGCAAGTAACCTTGAACAACAACAAATAAAACAAGACAAATAAAAAGGAAACTTTCAATATATGAATAGGGCTCAGGGAACATTCTAGAAGGAATGGGAAAGTTACAAATAGACACCTATGATGAGGAGAAAGTATTTGCAGAGCCTGGGTATGTCACTCAGTCGGCAAGTACGCTACTCACACGCACAGTGCCCCGGGCTCCGCACTCCCCCAAGCCAGGCATGGTGGAACAGAGCCAGTAAGCGTGGCCGGCGCTCTTGAGGTGGCGACAGGAAGATCACAGGCTAAGGGTCAGCCCAGGCTACACACTGACCTTGAGGCCAGCGTCAGCTACTTCAGACCTGGGCTCAAAAAACAAAACTAATGGTGGGATGTTAATTTACATGTTTCAAACTCAAAGTGATGGGAACTTGAAATAGGAAAAAAAAAAAAAACCAAATGGGAAAAATACATGAGAAATACTACAAATAAAATTTACAAAACTGAAGCCTGTGAGTTTCTACAGAAGAATTCCTTCCAAGTACAAACACAATGTGCAGAAAAGGCCCCCTACCCCCACAACGAGCAACAGAAATAAATTCACAAAGCTTTCTGAGAGTAAGAACAAATGACCAATACTGCAGGTAGCAGAAAAGTTCTCAGTACCACGCTGGACTGTGAGGATAAACAGTCAATGGAACGGTTCCCAATCACTCTGTAGGCAACCCTGCCTGCATTGGTGTGGAGGATGTAAAAAAGGAAAACATGTCGGACATCCAGGGTCCAAAATCCTGCATTGCACCTTCTCTTAGAAGACCATTGGAGAAAAAGCTTCTAGAACAAAGGAATCTATTGATCTTTTTAAAGTTATTGTTTCCAGGAAACAAGTAATTGCAAAGAGCAAAGAATTTCACAAAGATGGTGGTGAGGAGAGATCCCAGAACCTCTCACAGTAAACACAGGCAGCACCGGCTCCAGGTGGGAGCCTGAAGACAAAGGATTCTCTGCAGGGACAGCTTAAAACTCAGAACCAGTCTGTGTGAGTGTGTGTGTGTGTGTGTGTGTGTGTGTGTGCGTGCACACGCTCTGTGTGTGTGTGTGTGTGTGCGTGCACACGCTCTGTGTGTGTGTGCATGGATGAGTGTGCACATACATGTCTATGTTTGTGTATCTCTGTGTGTGCATGTATGTATGTGTGTGTATGTCCGTGTGTCTGTGTGTGTCTCTGTGTATGTGTATATGTGTGTATATGTGTCTGTGTGTATGTGTGTATGTGTGTGTGTGTGTGTATGAGTCTGTGTGTGTGTCTGTGTTTGTGTCTGTGTGTATGTGTGTGTATGTGCCTGTGTGTCTATGTGTGTGCCTATGTATGTGTCTGTGTATGTGTATGTGTGTGTGTATCTGTCTGTCTGTCTGTGTGTATATGTCTGTCTGTGTGTGTGTGTCTGTGCCTGTGTCTGTGTATATGTGTCTATGTGTGTGTATGTGTTTCTGTGTGTTTGTGTATGTGTCTGTGTGTCTGTGTGCGTGTCTCTATATGTGTGTCTGTGTGTGTCTCTGTGTGTGTATGTGCCTCTGTGTGTGTCTCTATATGTGTGCCTGTATATGTGTCTGTGTGTGTGCATGTGTCTGTGTGTCTGTGTATCTGTGTGTATCTATCTGTTCCTGTGTGTGTCTGTGTGTGTCTGTGTGTTTGTATATGTGTCTGTATGTCTGTGTGCATGTCTCTGTGTGTGTCTGTATGTGTGTCTGTGTCTATCTGTCTGTCTGTGTGTATGTGTCTGTGTATGTTCTGGGAAGGGTGAAAGCCCTAACTTCTCATCTACTGTAGAAAACTGAAATTCAAGAAAAAAAACAGATAGCAAATTATTTAGGATAAATAACTCGTTATATAAATTGGCATCAGAAGAAAATGTTGAGACATTTAGCTAAGCTTTTAAGACTTTCACTTTTAAGCCATGAATACATATGACGTTGGTTTAAAAGCAGATACAATAAAGATCCATATTACAATTAGAAGAAAGAACCCACAGGAAGTAAGGTGCTGTGGTCTGAAAGCGTCCTCCACAGCGCGTATGCTGACAACCTGATGCCCAGTGTCACAGCAGGGGGCTCTTGATGACAGGACATGGAGCTGATCTCCTAAGCATGCCAGTGTCCTTACCACGAGCAGGCTGAGAGCAGCAAGAGTGAGTCCCAGTGAACAAACACGTCATCATCCCTCCCTTCCCTTTCTCTCCTTGTGTGCAGGTCTACCTCTTACCTCTCACCACCATGGATGGAGCAGTCAGAAGGCCCTCGCCTAAGAGGTCACTTCATGTTAGTATGCTGCTGTATCAGCTCAGCAAGAGAGTCAAGGAGGCATTTTCATAGACTCAACCCTGCCAGACCTCAGCAGAGGGAACCACCGTCATGGCAAGCACCATCCTCAACAGTGGAACCCCGAGCTTCTGAGCTCAGGTGTTTTAATTGATTTGGAACTCCTTAGGTGTTCTACTGATAACATATGCAGATCATCACCAGCATCTGGACCGCTTGCCTTTGTCTTAGTCTGGTTTGCAGGGCGGGAAAAGAATTGGTCAGTTTAACTAAGCAGCTTTTTTACTCCAAGCTGTAGCTTCTATAACAGCAGGGGGTCCTGGGCCAGTGGGAAGAATATCTGGCAAAGTCTTGGCAGTTTGGCATTCTTTCTCACCAATGCTACAGGTAAACATACACCTTTCTTCGTAGACCTCAAACACAAGATCCACTTTGGCTTCACACACACGAAAAGCCATCAACAAACTCAGTTTACAAAACAGTACATTGTGGTTTCTGTTTCCCATGTCCAGTGGCAGGAGGGAGCGTCAGTTCCATGATCAGGAAAAGCAGTAAGAACCTTTCTTTTTCCTGTTCCCAGCTGAATTCCTTATCTCTAAAGGCCTCCATTCTGTGGCTCTCACCTCAGAGCTTTTTTCCTCATTTATTTATTAATTTCACAGTCCTTTCTCTTCATAGAGGCTTATTTCCTTTCTCTCTTTCCTCTTCCTTCGGGAACCTTCAATTAATACCTTAATCTCTGTCCTCTGGTAACTTCCCTGAGTGTGCTTTACTTGGACTCTTTGAGGTCTGGAATTTCTTTCTTGTTCTTCCTTTTCTCCGCTTTGGATTAGCTGGCGAGATGTCTTGACCCATGTTGATGCTCCATTTGTAGTAGTATGCTGCTGTGGGAGCTCAGCAAACAGGACGAGGCACATTCATAGGTGCAAACCCTGCCAGACCTCAGCAGAGGGAACCACCACCCTGGCTAGTGCCATACTCAATCCACAATGGAACCCCGAGCGTCTCAGCTCAGGTGTATTTATTCTTTCAGAACTCCTCAGGTGTTCTACTGATAGCACATGCAGATCATTAGCAATTAAACCACCCCCAAAGAATTCCAACACCTGAAAACAGTACAAAATGCCCTAGACAGTCCCTCACCCAACAGCGCATAAAACAATTATTTTATGTATAACTAAAAATAAACTTCTGCCACAACTTCAGCTTTGGATGACACAGCCATCAGAACTGAAAGAAACAACTTTCTGCTCTTTATAAACCCCCCAGACTTGGGAAACATAGATAGATGCATAGATAGACTAAGACACGAGATACAAACAATCTGAGAATGCTTGAATTTTTCCTTAAATAAACAGAGTAAACGATAGTACATGCTCCCACCAGGAGCAAACCATCAAGTGTCTGCCGAACCCCTAAGCTGTAGTGCGCATTCGCACGGAGAAGGGACAGACTGCAGAGCCTTGCCATGTCTGCCTTACCATGCCATTCCCTAACATTTGGCCTATTTGTCACTGTGCCAGCCGCGGGTGAGTCACACTTACACATTTCTCCGTGTCTCGCCACTGCCCTTCAGCATACCTGTATAATGAAGAGAACTGCAGAACTCCAATCAAATGGTCAGCTACTAAGTCTCTCTCCTCCCTCAGCTGTTGAGCTGCATGTTGAGTTTCATGTGCCAAATACCGACACACACTCTTTCCAGTGCCGTCGCAACACGCGTGTCTAATGGGTCTAAAGATGACGGAAATTCATTAAGTGAAATAGAAAGTCCTTCCACCTGGACCTCAGCATTAGAAAATAGAATTCCATGTTTAAAAATTTAGATTGGAGATTGACTCTCTAATTCTTAGAGGACTATTACAAAAGTCCTTTTAATAGTCATCGAGTTTTAGCCCTAGTACATTTTTACATCTGTTTAGTTTTTAAGTATCATCAGCCAGAAAGATCGGAAGTGATTAATTCTATCGATGTCACCTGGAAGGCGACATAGAAGAGTGTCGTGCCCTGCTTCTGTCCCACATGCCCAGCAGAGTCCCTGGCGTAGGGATGGTGCTGAATGAGTGTTGAGTGAATGAACTAGTGTAAGCATGCACATTCTGATGCATTGATGGATGGATGTGTGGATGCATGGGTGCATGGGCGAATGGATGCGTGGATGGATGATAGATGCATGGGTACATGCATGGATGGATGGATGGATGGGTAGATGCATGGGTACACGGGTGCGTAGATGAGTGCGTGGATGGATGGATAGATGGACAGATGGATTCGTGGATGCATGGATGGATGGATGCATGCATGGATAAATGGTTGAATGGATGTGTGGGTGCATGGATGCATGGATGGATCTTTAGATGATGGGTGAATGCACACAGGAGTAGATAAATGGATAAGCTATTTCAACCAGATATTTCCCCTGACTAAAGGAAACATTTCTAACATTACGGGGATCACCATGTAAGACTGTATAAATCGTATTGAATAGAGATTTTTTATTATCAAGAACGGAATGTTTTAGACAGCTTTGATGATTCTTTGACTTCTAGAGAGCCAGCACATGATCAGTCTAGCCCCCTGAGCCGCCTAAGTCCAATTTCAAGCTGAGTCTACCTCCTGAAACCACACTTTCCAAGAGGCTCACTTCAGAGATTTGGTTCCTTGGTTTAGATTTCAGGGAGCCAAGGGTCTAATCACACATAGAGAGATGGACTTTGAGAGTTCTTTTAGCTATTTTTATTTGAGTTGGAAACACATTTTCCATTTTCTCATCCCAGACAACCAATGGCTGGTCTGTGTATTTGAGCCATATTTGGTCCCTGGTGCATTTCTATTCCACTCTCTCTCACTTGTGTGTCATCCCAAGGTCATTATATTGACTGAGTATAAAGCTATTCTCTTATTTCTGAGAGGCAACTGTGCTGGCAGTGGAAGACCTGTGTTCCAGCATCACCTCCAGGGAGACTGAGCCCTCTGGAGCTCAGTGGCTGCCCTAAGAGAGCTGCGTGATTTAAGCTGAGTTGTAAGGAAAATGCAGACTGAATTTGGCTTCCTTTGCTGTACTGGCTGCTTCATTGTCAAAGGAAGAAGCATCCCCACTAGTAAATGTCAAGCTGCTCTCACAGAAGGGACCATTGCTTTAGAATGAGAAGAGACACAGAGCCACTATCAGGGTACCTCCTGCTCCCTGGAAATGATAAGCAGCTTGGGCCTAATTTCTTTGTTTCTGTCTAACTACATTTAGGTTGCACTTAACCTATTGAAATCTCAGTGTAAGTCAAGTAATCTGTTGAGATGTTCCTAAGCACATGCGTGTGTGCATGCCCGCACACACACACTCACACACACACACACACACACACACACACACACTGAAGCAGGTGAGCCTATGAATTTGCTTAAAAGATACATAGTCAACTATAAAGGGATTTTTACATCCATAAATTCTACTTTGGATGACTGCCCTTAGCTCCTTTGGGTTACTCGGTGGGTCACTGGAGACAGCCTTCCGACCATCATGTTCGCACAATATAATTTATGAGATCATAACAGTCATTTTGCCTATCATCAAACCCCAGTGATTCTCTGTGTGAGGGTGTGCTGCCCTCCTTGATCTGATGGGTACTTCAAGTGGGCGTTGGCACCATGGGCAGACTGGGTGGCCCATGTCCCTCTGCCTGCAGCATTTGGACTTTCTGCCTGGTGGCTGTCCTCCTGCTCTGTGAGAGCTCAGCTAACTGTACTTGTGAGCACTGGCTTTTCATTCCTGGGCATAACCTCTTGGAATGATGGTCAAGGCTCTTGGCTTTCTAAATGTTTTCTTATTACGATGGGTGCTTCGAAAGATAAACTCCTTTTACTTCCTCCAAAATGTTGATTTCTTTAAACCACTTTCTTTTTCTGATCCCATAATTTAGACAAAGTCAATGACATTTTTTTCAGCTGGAATGGGACAATGTCACAGAGTTCTAAGACGGAACGTGTGGTTCTTTTCCAAGGTTGGTTGAAGTCGTTTGTTGCTACTTAGACTGAACCGAATGTAAAAGCATTAGAATCACCTGGAAGCTTTATTTTAAGCAAAGCTTCCAGTGACTCACACAGATAGTTGATCCTGAGAAGCACTGGTTTGGATGCTCGCGTTCCCCAAACCAGACCGGTTCCTAACAGCATTCAACAACAACAAAAAATTTCTTCTACCTGGGATTGAACTCAGTACCTCGTCTGCACTGATCAGATGTTACCACTGAGCTACATCCTCCAGCAGAGAGAAATACAAACGTGTCTCCTGCTCTTGCAGCTCAGAGCCCAGCATCATCCTCGCCCACCAGCATCTGCAGGCTTTGACAGCGCTTCTGCTCTCACTGACAGTCTATCAAATTCCTTACCTAACTTCTTCTTACTCCTAAATCGCACACTGTGGAGACTGAGGCACGTCCTTGGTGAGTTTCAAATGCCACCCTGGACCTCTTACACTTGGGTCTAAAGAGGTAACATCTTAGATCCTCCGCCCCAGGAGGGGAGAAAGAAACCTGTGAACACAGGTCCGGGCTGATTTGTTATAACTGCTACAACTGGAATATTTCTGAGGGAATAAGCTTGGGCGTCACCGTGGAAGTGTCTAAAAGGTGCATTTATCACAGAACAGCGTGTTCAGAGTGGTCGTGCATGCCTTTCATTACCCAGATAGAACATGAGCGTCCCACATGAGAACTGGTGACAAAATAGTATTTGTTAAATATTCGGTTGATTCAAGCTGTGCAGACTAGTGGGCGCTGGTCACGGTGCACCTGCGTGTCGTTTCGGATACACTTTTTACTAAGGGAGACAGAGATTTAAAAACATAGAGACCCTGTATTTTAACATAGGAGTAGAGAGATTGGAGAGCATATCCAACCAAGATTCCCAACAAACGGACTCTTAAGAATGAATTCAAGGAGGAATGGGAAACAGACTACTCACCGGGTCCCAACCAGAAGTGGGAAGGGGGAGGTGTTACCAGGTTCATACACCTGACTTCTGTGGAGAGAACTTTCCTGTGTCGACAGGCAAGTGGGTTTTGATACTTTTTGACACTTTTATTTGACACTTGTTCCTTTAACATGTAGGTTTGTTTCTCTTGTGATGACAGTCCCTGCTGCTCATGCCTGAAGGAAATCACAGAACTATGAAGAATGGGTTCAGAAATTCTGGGGTTTGTGTGAATGTTCACAGTTCCCTGACAGCCCCCAGGAGGAAGTCAGGATGATCATTAAGGAAGGAAGAGTACATAGCCCGGCTTGCCTTCTCACCACCAATGCGGGCTACCTGTAGCTGATATATTCATCTCTTGTGCATTGCTCACAGGAGGACAGACCTCTGCAAAGCAAAGTATTAGTAGTTCCTCTTAAAGATCTCGCACAACCAGATGGGGTCTGGGTGATCACAGAAGACCTCAGGATGGTGAGGGGGACAGAGACTCAAACCACCGGTGATGACAGCAAGGAGCAAGTGTCTGGCAAATTGCTAGCTTCCTGAGTGTCCTGTTCTGGTGACCAGGGAAGAGGAGGCTAACACTGGGGCACTAGGGGGAAATTTCCCTTTGTTAATCAAAGCATGTGCACAACTTCAGCTAGTAGTGATTGGATTTGTTGACCATCCACCAGAAAACAAGGGGTGTGCGGTAAGCTCCGAAGGGAAACAAAACCAAAGCAAAAACAGCACCCAACCAACAAGCTCCAAGTGTCGGTGGCCGAAGGGTGACCTCTTTATGATCTGGCCCCACCTCTCCTGCTTCTTTTCCAGGCTCTTCTATTCACGGGCTGGTACACAAGAACAAATAAGGGTCTGGCTACTGCGTATGTGATGCACAAGTTGGAAAGGGAACAGCCCTGCAGCCAAGGATCCCTGTCGTCCTGAGACACGCTTGCCATCCGGGAGCTTGGGAGGGAGGCGGTACTCGTCTGCCAGGGCTAGGCAGGTGGAAGCTGGCTCGGGGGTTCCATGGTGGCAGGATTCACCAACTCCAGGAGAGGGCTGACCTGCGAGAAATGGCCTGAGGAGGTTCCTGGATCTACTCTGTATTTCCAGGTCAGGATTAGTCTACACTTTTCTACTCCAGCAGATGGAGAAAAGAGGATTCCGTTATGCAGTCAGTGCGCCAACCCTCCACCTGTGCAGTTAGGAATGGCCAACTTTAGAGAGGAGATCCTCAGGCAGAGACTGTAACGGGAGTTTTGCATAGGGTGCACTGTCGTGAACATGGGGCAAACCTTCCCACATACACAGCTGCTTCTGTTGTCTATGGGGCAGTTTGGTGGATTAAACCCTCCCCGGTAGTTCCACTTGATCCACTGGTCACTACACAAGCAATGTCTTCGGAGACCCAGGGAGAGAAGGCTGTGAGCATTTAAAGTCAGCTATGACATAAAGCAAGGGCCCAGTCCTATGCTGCTTAAGCCCCAGTGTAGGGAGCCAGACACTCTCCTGGTATGCCGCTGCTGACAAGCGACATATTGCTGATGGCAAAGCCATCGCCTGGGCTGTCGCTTTCGCCTCTACCGCTATACATACACACATTCTCACACACGTCTGTCAGCTGCTTTTTTACCTTGGATCCGGTCCCGTGATCTGTGTCCAGCTTCATTCTCTCCACAAAGAAAATCAGTGTTGACGTCCTAACTGCACTACCTCAAAGGTGACATTCTTTGGAAGTGGAGCAACACCAAATGTTACCAGTTAACGTCGGATGAGGGGCGGGGGAGATAGCTCAGGTGGAAAAGCATCTGCCACCCAGCATAAACATCTGATTTCTATTCCCAGACCCCATGTTAAAGCCTGGTGTGGAAGTGTGCACCTATAACCAACCCAGGGCTGGGGACGCAGAGACAGGAGTACCCCCTGACGCCTGCTAGCCAGCCAGCATAGCTAAATTAATGAATTCCAGGTTCAGTAGCTGGACCTGTCTCAAAAATAAATAAATAATAAAGTAGAGAAGCAACTGGGCAATGGTATCTGGTATAAACCTCTTGATAACACATGTACATGTAGACACACACACTCTCTCTCTCACACACACACATGCACAGACACAATGAACATACTTGAACACCCAAAAATAAATACGTGGATGGGTGAATGGATGGATAGATAGATAGATAGATAGGGGAGACAGGCATAGATGGATGATAGAGAGATGATAGATTTGAGAGAGAAAGAGTCTGATGATATTAATATGAAAAAGGTCGGTCCCTTGATCCTAATGACATAGCTTTATTATTACAATAAGAGGAAAATTTGGACATAGACAGAGGCATAAGAAAGTAGTAACTCATATGAGAACATCGTAATCTGAGTGTTTTATCTGCAATTCAACAATTCCTGGGGCTATTAGGAGACTGACTGGGCAATGAAGTATCCATGCCTTCAGATGGGACAGAGGGAAGGATCAAGGCCGTGCTGATGCTTTGATTTCTGACTTCTGGTGATTGTGATCCTAAACCACTGTTATTTAAGCCACCAGGCTGTGACACTTAGATAGGAAAGTTCTATCCAAAGAATGCAGACGCCATTCTCAACACTGTTTGACATGCTTCCTTGGCTTTTATGGTGCTACCAACTCCTTATTATTCATAGTATAACTATTGCACCAGATAGATTTGCAAGTTCTAGCACAGTGTCTGAAACACAGTGGTATCTAATAAATAGAGAATGAACAGACAGAAGGATTGATGGGTGAATGGATGGGTGGGTGGGTGGGTAGGTAGGTAGATGAATGGATGGGGTGGATGGGTGGATGGATGGATGGATGGATGGATGGATGGATGGATGATGGATGGATAGATGGGTGGGTGGGTGGATGGATGGATGGATGGATGGATGGATGGATGGTGGATGGATGGGTGGATGGATGGTGGGTGGGTGGGGTGGGTGGGTGGGTGGGTGGATGGATGGATGGATGGATGGATGGATGGATGGACACAAGCAAAAGCAAGCTTTGCAAATGTTTTGGTATGGCAGCAGCCATGGCACAGAGAGAGGAAGCATAATGAAAATATCCTTATTAAATTACAGGCTGCTAGGAATTTTAAAATATACTAATTGCATTGATTTTTATATTTTTCTTCTTTTAGACAGAGCAAATTTAGACACATTTTTAGTATTTAAGAACTTCTGACTTGCTTCCTCTATTCCTAAATAATGCCAGGAGAGAAATGCCTCTTATTCTCGAGAAATCCAGTTCTGATTTTACCCTGATCTGGAACCTGTCCATGATCTAGTCTACTTGACCACATAGACAGATCAGGCAGGCACCTCCTGGGCAGGGTGTCCCCACCCGGGTCTCCATATGGAGAAAAGAAAACAAGCTCCATTTACACAAAAAACTTTTAAGAGGTTGTGCAAAAATGTAGCCTGGGGAAATGAGGAGAAATTAGTGTTTTCATAATAATCTCTTCGAAGGGGAAATGCCACCTTAATCTAACTGGGGCTTTGCTATTATATTTCTTCTCTATCGGTGACACAGTTAAACTGTTATCCACAGCACTGACCCAAGATGAGCTAGTTCTTCTCAAAAAAGAAAAAAAAAAAACCTTCCTGACATGATTTTCCCCATGTCTTTTGTGAGTCCTCTGGTTCTGAATTAATTATTGAGAAGAAGGGAGAGTAAGAATTTCTTTTGGAAGACTTGGGCCATGCGTAGTTTAACAAGCATGTTTAACATTGTAATACAGATTTATTTCTAGAAAAAAAATAAAATTAATGTTTTAATAATGCAAATTATTCAGAAAAAAAAAAACTGAGCATAGTGGTACATCCCTCTATTCCTAGATCTGAAGAGGCCGAGGAAGAAGGATCCCTTGGAGTTCAAAGCCAGCTTGGGTTGCTTAACAAGTACCAGACTATTCAGGGGTACGTAGCAAGACTGTCTCAAAACAACGAGGAAATATTCAAAGCAGAAAGTGCTTCCTGGGGGGACACAGAAATGACAAGCATAGTACCAGCAATTCCCTAGCATCCAGTGAGCAGGGGGACCCCAAGGAGGATGCTGTTTATCCAAAGCTTGAATTTGAAAACAGAGTAACATATCAGAACCGAGCGTGTGCTTTGAAAAACACCCCACCCTGTCCGACCTTACTCTCTGTGTACACATTTCACATTGAGCGTGGCAGGATAGTCCACCCGTGGGGAAGTCTCTTCCCAAACCTAGGAGCTGCACCCGCCATGCGCAGACGTTGAGAAGGTACTTGTCTCCTCTCAGGCTACTGTTTCCCAGTGTTTTCAGACAAGCAAGCTGCCTTGCTTCTTGATCATAGGGAATGGTTGCTATGCAAACATGAAGCCGCAGTCAGGGTGATCGTTAGAGATCCCAGCAGCCGTGGAAAAACACTGCAGACGTCTCTGTAGAGTACCAGTGTGGTATTCCAGGTTGGCTAGCGACAGCAACGGGACAGTCACTGGTTTATTGCTAAACATCAGCGACGTATCATTTTGAACGCTTCCTCCCAAGTTAAACGCTTTATCAGGTTGTGTGTGAATCATGTAAACTCAAAAAATCCTTGCAGAGCCTATTAACACCAGCACGTATTTAGAATGTCCATCCAGGTCAACTACTCTCGTCTTCATCCTTAGGACCAGGTGTGGATGAGGGATGTACGCGAGGCTCGGATGTCCAGAGAACAGGATGGCAGGTTCTTCTCTTCCGGGTGGTTCCGAATGTGTAAAATTGTGATGGGGAAGCCACATCCAAGGCCAGACTCCCTTGAAATTCTCTTGACCCACCAGGCTTCCCTCACTAAGCTCTGATCCCAAAACAAAAGTCCATAAGAGGAACGTCTGTCACCCAACATGGATAAACGCTCAATAATGCTGACCTAAGTAATGCATGGATACTAAAATATTAGACAGCCGCTGAATTGTACTGAAAGAAATAACAGCTATTTTATTGAGTATCTCAAGACTCAATCTCAGGTAACAAAACAGAAACAAAAACCAAAGTTAACTATGACGACGTAGGAAGTGCCTTCCCTTTACAGAGAGGGTAAGTCGGATCGCTGTGAGAACCCCTTGGTGGCGGATTTCATATTCACCATCCACCCTGTTGGCATCGCTGTTGCCCAAACATGGGAAGATCAATTAATACTTTTTTTAGAGGTAGATTTAAATGGGAACCACAAAGTCAAAATTCTTACAGAAAAACGAAAGAGGGGCTAGAGAGACTGCTCAGCAGTTAAGAGTGCCAGCTGTTCTTGCAGAAGGCCTCAGTCCAGGACTCGCACCCGCAATGGGCAGCTCACAGCAGCTCCGGGGAAGCAAGTGCCCTCTCTGGCATCCACGGGCACCTGCAGTCCTGTGGATCATACACACGGACACATATCATGCACAGAATTAGAATAAAAATTATTTTAAAGGGCCGGGTGGTGGTGGAGCATGCCTCTAATCCCAGCACTCGGGAGGCAGAGGCAGACAGATCTCTGTGAGTTCAAGGCCAGCCTGGTCTACAGAGTGAGTTCCAGGACAGCCAGAGCTACAACAGAGAAACAACAGAGAAACCCTGTTGCAAAAAAACAATATATATATATATATATATGTATATATATATATACACACACACACACACACAAATATGAAATATAAAGAGGCACCAAGTGGGGAAGAGAGAGAGAGAGAGAGAGAGAGAGAATTTCCCTTTATTCCACAAATCCACATTTTACTTTCTTTTTTCAAAAACAACTCACATATATTTTCTTTTTTAAAAAGACAGCTTGTTTAACACACTTTGGCTATGTTACAGCTGGATTTTCTATTTAATCAGACACACGAATACCGCTGATCCCACTCTGTAGGGATCACAGGCGTGGTCTAAGAAGCACAGCCATTCTCTCCTGTTCTTCTGAGCTCCATGTGTCCCCGAGGATGGGAACATTTTGAAAATGAAAAATGAGGTCAGAGAAATAGCTGCATTCCATGGCGTCTCAGCAAGGGTCTATACATATTGTCTCTCCATCTATGTATTCATCAATTTTAAACTGATCCGTTTCTTACAAAATTAGCACTATACAATGGAGGAGTAGAAGAGACTCTTCACAGTTTTCTGCTGGTATATGTTTGAGCCTCGTGTTTTGTCGTCGTTTCAAGTGATCCACAAGTTTAAAACGAACAGCTTCAGAACTCGTGAAACCCAATTATCCCCAAATTAACTTCTATTTCCCTTGTTGCTCTCCGGGCTTGTCAGAAAGTGAAGCAGGAGGAAGACAGAGCAGACGCTGTATAAACAGGAGGGACTAGAAATGATGAAGACTGAGTCCCCACCCTGTCTTCCCTCCTTTCTGACTCTCTCTGAGGACCTGCCAGCGTTCAGATCCTACTTCACTCCTATTGGTGGTTCTCTCCCTGCTCCCCTGTTCCAGCTTGATCTCTGTCACTGTGATGATCATTCTGACCAAAAGCAGCTCAACAAGGAAAGATTTAGTCAGCTCACACTTCCAGGTCGTGGTCCATCACTAAGGGAAGTCAGGGTGGGAACGTAACTAGGAACTTGAAGGAGAAGCCATGAAGGGACGTTGCTGGCTTCTTCGCAGGCCAGTGCTTTAGCTTTCTCATACAGCCGAAGACCATCGGCCTAGGCCTGGTGCTTGCATCAGTTAATGATCAAGACAACCCCCCACCCCACCCCCACCCCACACACAAGCAGCCCTCAGGCCGATCTGATCCAGGCAGTTCTCAACTGAGGCTCACCTCTCAGACGACTCCAGCTTGTGTGGAGTGGACAATTAGACTGAACAGCACACCTGCTAAGATTTTAAGCAGCACCTGGCACACAGTAGGTGCTTTATATTTGTTGAAACAAGTAAGCATAGTAAAGATCTAAAATTGATCTCTAGACAAACAGATCTGAGTCCTTGGCCTGCGTCCAAGCTTGCTCTCTCTCTCTCTCTCTCTCTCTCTGCCAGAAGTCAACCTTTGGTGTATTTCCTCAGACACGATCCACCTTTTTCTCTTTTCAGACAGTCTCTCACTGCCTTTGAACTTGAAAATCAGCATAGGCTGGCCGCGCAGGGATTCCCCGCCCTCGTTTCTGTGGCGTTGGAGTGACAAGCACGCATCTCCATGCCTGACTGCCTTTTTATTCATTTTATTTAAATTTTGTAAATCTAATTAATATTCAATTTCTTTTCTATTTAACTTTTTATTGTTTTTAACTTTTGAGGTAATCATAATTACATTTCTCCCTTACCTTTCCTCCCTCCAAAACCCTCCCACGTACCCCTCCTCGATCTCTTTCAAATTCACGGCCTCCTTTTTCATTAACTGTTATTATATGCGTCTATGAATATGCAAACATATGTATGTGCACACACACACGTACATATATATGCATGTCTACTCCTGATACAGCTTGCTCCGTCTGTATACTGTTACCTGTACCCGTGTTTTCAGGACTGGCCCTTTGGTACTGCGTGACCAACTGGCATGCTCTTCCCTGGAGAAGACGCTTTCTCTTGCTCTCTTCATCCCTTCGCTGCCTGTATCTTTGTGTGGGCTGCAGCCTCACGGGCCCTAATCACAAGTCCATCGGTGCCATTCTTGTTCGGCTTGTGTTTACTTCCTTACGTGCGATCTCAGGATCAAATTTGGGTCCTCATGCTTACAACGCTTTACTGACCGAGATATCTCCCCACTCACCCAACCCTGAGTCTGTATTTCCTATCAGCATTTATCTAGAGCAGAATATGGTGTCCTGTTCCCGTAGGGACTCACTACCATAAAACCCACAATATACGACACTTCAGCAGTTGACAAAGTGCTTTCCTATGCATTGTGTCATGTGATGGCCCAGAAACCATCCTGTCTGTCACAGGTGAGGTTACTAGAATCAGGGAAATTGTAAGGATCTATTTCAAAGCACCAAATTCAGAGAGAGCTGGAGACCAAGCGCAGGGCTGGATCTTTTGAAAGCAAAGTGCGCCTCCTCTCCACGTAGCCACACAGCTTCCCAGTCCTTCGGGCTGTGTGGGCTGTATCCCAGCTACTCTCTGAGCAACATCCCCATCAGTGGCCAGCTCAGGGACTTCTCCTCCCAGTGCACCAGGCCTGATGCAGAGGCTACTTACCTGCAGTAGCCCGTTTCCATACCTTGTTCTTGCTGTCTGCTCTGATCTTTCCGGGTACGGCTTTGTCATATGAAACAGAGAGGCTAATTATCTCTGGTAGGTTTGTTTCAATCACACCCCCCAACAGTTGATTGAGAACAAATAAGCCCAAAAGTGTGTCACACACTCAGACACTGGACACATGCGATTGCTCCAGAGAGGCGTGGAAAACAGGCGGCCGGTTTGACCTCGCCTATCAGCATTGGGAGTCTTCTCTAAATGTCTCCAACCAGGGGTAAATTGGAAATTTTAAAAAAAAAAAAAAAGATTTCTCTGCACTCACAGCTTTGTAAGAAAATTCAAACATCACAGCCAAATGTGCTACTCTTTTGGAAGCTTTTTATGTTCCCAAATGGCATCATGAGCTCAAAATGATAGTGTAATTGACTTTTGCATTTAAATATTTCATGTTTCCCTTGGTTTACAGTTGCATTTGGGAGAAGGTCATGTTAGAAAGTACACAGAATTCCTGAAGCCTGCCTGCCTTTCCTCTTCCCAAATGTTGTCTGATCTTTCCCCTCCCTCATCTCTCTCTCTCTCTCTCATTCTCTCTCTCCCTCTGCCTCCCTCTCTTCTTTTATTACAGGTTTGACAGTTGAAACAAGAGCCTGTGTCCTCAGCTACATTCCCAGCTCAAACTCCTCCATTTCACTGGCTGCCAGAGTTGGGGGACAACGGAGAAAATGTCTTTGGGACACTACACATTGTCTGATGCAGCCTGTCAGCCCGGGTTTGGGATATTTGTATAGTTATTTCAAAATGCATGAGGCTAGATGATCCACAAAGAACACAATCGTATTTCTCGGTTTTGGAGGCTTAGTTTGGAGTCCAAGGAGTGAGTAGATAAGCATCCATTGCTTTCCCCTTCTTACATAGCATCTTCATGCACCAGAAGGTAAAGAGGCAAAATCATCATCATCATCACCATCATCACCATCATCACCATCATCTCATCATCACCATCATCATCACCATCATCATCATCATCATCACCATCATCACCACCATCATCACCACCATCACCATCACCACCATCATCACCATCATCATCATCTCATCATCACCATCATCACCATCATCATCATCATCACCACCATCACCACCATCACCACCATCATCACCATCATCACCATCATCACCATCATCATCACCATCATCATCATCACCATCATCACCATCACCACCATCACCACCATCATCACCATCATCACCATCATCACCATCATCATCATCACCATCATCACCATCATCATCACCATCATCACCATCATCATCACCATCACCACCATCACCACCATCATCATCATCATCACCATCACCACCATCACCACCATCATCACCATCATCACCATCATCATCATCACCATCATCATCATCACCATCATCACCATCATCATCACCATCATCATCACCATCATCACCATCACCATCATCACCATCATCATCACCATCATCATCATCACCATCATCACCATCATCATCACCATCATCACCATCATCACCATCACCATCATCACCATCACCATCATCACCATCATCACCATCACCATCATCACCATCTAAACTGTTTCTGCCTTGCCATTTTATGCCATCCATCTCATCTTTCCCTAGCATGGAGCCCTTGCTCATGGTTGAATCTCTGCTCCAAAGTCCACATTTCTTAATATCACTCAACAGAGTTTAAGTTTCATGAAATTGGAGGGGACATTCAGAAAAACAAAAAACAGTACAGAACTCACAAAAGTACATCCAGTTTCATTACTTTAATCCCAATGAGACAGCCTCAATTTAATGCATTTTGCAAAAGGAAAACAATTCCTAGAAAAAGCATCTGCCGTGCTGTACTCACATTGCAGCCACATCCTAACAACACCCCTGTATTGCCCAGAGCCCCAAGGACAAAGTCCTGCCATTTGAAGTGACTGTTCTGGTCCTTCTGACACTGTGTGCTGCAGGTCTCCCCAGGCAGGGCTCCCCTGAGTCCTGTCATTAGGGCACTTTTCTGTGACGAGGCTGCCCACTTTCTTACTCAGTTCATTCTTCATCCTATAGACATGCATGAGGATGGTCAAGGCATGTGTGTGTGTGTGTGTGTGTGTGTGTGTGTGTGTGTGTGTGTGTGTAAATGATAGTATCAGTTCCATGAACTACAAAGCTGTCATTAAGCTAAGTATTTCACATTGCTATCTCATTTAATACCTCCACGAACAGTTTATAGAACACAATGACACCCAGACTGGGTGAGTAACAAGCCCATAGTTTCACAATAGAAGTGTAGGTTTGTCTGAGCTGAAGCCTTGCATAGAATATCTCTCTGTACCAATCTTAGAACTTTCCTCAGAGTTTACCCATGTCCAGCTGATCACAGTAATTAACTCTTTGTAACCATGGCCCACAGAGGCTTCTAATGCCCACATCAGACATGCCAGTCCTCTTCATTAGTAGTTAATTTGGAGCAGTCGCCATGTGTGAAGACTGCAGCACATAACCTTACACTTGGAAATAACCATGACTAGAGCAGAGAAAACTGAGACACAGAGAGAGGTGAGAGTCTTGCTCAAGACCAGGCAGTTTGTAGGTCGTAGGATTGAAATTTTAAATCAGTCATCTTAGTGCTGAAGTCTTGGCTGAAAATCATTGTTAGCACACTGGCAAGTCTTGGCTAGTGGAGTATCTTTGTCAAACCATTAGAGCTACCTATGTCCATGTGCAATGTGCATTATAACACACACACGCACACACATAACACACATGTAGAAGCCGAGTGGCTGAGTGTGGCGGTGCACACCTACAGTTCTAGTACTTGTGATGGCAAGGCAGGAGATTCCTGAGTTTAAAGCAAACCTTAGCTAAACAGGGAAGAGCCTGTCTCAAAACAAGCTACCAAATTAAAAATAATTTGCTTCAGGAATCACTTAGCTTTTGAAACTCACAAAATCAAATGTGGCCCTCCTCATGAGAATTGGTCCCAGCACATGCCTTACATAGCTCAGATTCCTGCAGATACCAGCCACACACGAAGTAACAGGAACGAGCCAACAGCCCGCTGTAGAGTGTGAGCACGCAAGGCCCTGTTGAGACAGCACCAGGAGCCGGGGAGGGGTGGCAAGGGACAGAGTGCAGGGTTCTTCCTGGCGCTGAATCAAGTCCACGACCTCTCTCTAGCCCCACTCTTATTCCAAGAGCCTTTCCACCAAGCCGCAGGGACACGCCTGACTCTTCAGTTTTGTTCTCAAGGTAAAGTGCTAGTGTTCTCTTCATGGCAGAGCACTGATTTGGATGTCAAATAAAATTGATTGACTTTATAATTCTGAAAAGGTCACCTTCGAAGGTGAAATGATTTCTGCAGCAGAAGGTCTCCATAAATCCCAGCTGTTGTGACAAGTTTTGTCCCGCTGTAGGCAGATGGAGTCTCAACACCAAACTTCCTTGCTTGGTTGGTTGGTTGCTTCTTTCTCTTCTCTTCTCTTCTTTCTCTCTCTCTCTCTCTCTCTCTCTCTCTCTCTCTTCTTTTTTTCAGTGTTGGGATAGAACTCACGGACTTTCATGTGCTAGATATATGTTCTGCCCCCAGCTACATCCTCAGTCTCCGATTTTTCCACTGGATTTGGCCTGGATCTCATAGCCTTCTGGTATGGTGGTCGGATAGATCCTACAGGCCAGTGGTTTTCAATGTGTGGGTCACAACCCCTTTGATGGTCACATGGCCCTTTCACAGGGGTCACCTGAGACTGTCTGCGTATCGGATATTTACATTACGATTCACAACAGTAGCAAAATTACAGTCATGAAGTAGCAACAAAAACAATTTTATGGTTGGGGGTCACCACAATGTGTACTAAAGGGTGGCAGCGTTAGGAAGGTTGAGAACATTGCCATAGGCTCGCATGTTTGAATGTTTAGTCACCGGGTAGTGGAACCATTCAAAAGGATTAGAAGGATAGGCGGTGTAGCCTTGTTGGAGGAAGTGTATCCCTGGGGACAGTCCCTCTCTCTCCTCTCCCCACTCCCCGCCTCTCTCCCTGCCTGCCTGGTCAGATCAGGATGTCAAGCTCTCAGCTACTGCTCCAGCACCATGGGTGCCCACCATGCTCCCCCATCGTGACGATAATGGACTAACTTGTGAAATTGTAAGCAAGCCCCCAATTAAATGTTTTCCTGTGTAAGAGTTCCCTTGGTCATAGTGTGTCTTAACAGCAATAGAACAGTGACTAAGACATCTGGTATCCGGGAACCTTAAATATCTTAAGACACAATGGTTCAGGGAGAATTTGATGTCAGTTGGTCTGAACCTCGTACTGGAGGAGTGAATATCTAGACCACCGCACTGTTCTTCGGCAATCATAAAAGCATGTCCGACATAGCCATTGATTAACTCATCAGTGTCACTAAAGGCCCTACTCAGTAGTTCTGCGAATGGCCAAGAAGGCCAATGTGTGCCTATGTCCTCTCTCTCTCCCAAGGCGGGGCAGAGAAGTTTTCTCTTTGTCCAAAAGTGTACTTATCCCAAAAAATACTTACAAACATGAAGTTGCATGATTGCGTGACTTTCACAGCATCTGATTCACCTCAGGCTTCTGGTCTCACCACAACTCCTTGGGACTTGATCAATGGCCGACCAACGGCGAGGCTCGGGGGACTGCAAGAAGAAAACGGGACTACGGCTCTGTCCGCAAGCACACTAGGGACAAGTGGACTAAGTGATGGATGGAACCAGGGGCAAGACACCATGCTTCCAAATGTAGGGAACGAGGCTGAATGGCTTAGCCCCCAGTGTCTGGCAGAGCTGTCCTAGCCCAGGCTCTGTCATCATTCCTGGGATCGCCATCTTGGTGAAGGCTCCCCCACTGACGCTGGCCAGTGTGCCCTGAACTCTCCGCAGAGCCAAGAGCTTGAGAGAAGCGTCTAATATCCACATCAGACGTGTCACTCCTCCTCTTGGATTCTTTAAATGTTTGCAAAGGACCCTGTGGTCCGCCCCTTCCGCTTTTCTTATCTCTTTCAGAACGACTCAGCCTGCTCATCCACCCCACTGTGGCTCCCTCCCCACTGTTCCCGGAAGGCAGCAGACACTTCCACTTCCAGAGCCTGGTGACTTCCCTTTCTGTAACATCTGAGCCTTCTGTCTGTACCTGACCAGCTCCCCAATGCATTTAGCTGGAATCTCAATTCTTCCAGGAATCTTGTTGTGTTCCCAAATAGATTTTGAGGCCCTCTTCTGTGTTTCCATGGAACTCCCTATATTTGTATACCATGAACATTTGCCCATGCTACATTAAAACAGTAAATAGCATCTATATCACTGGGTTATATGTTATTTAAAGGCCAGAACAGAATACCACACGGTGCCTGTAACTTCCTGAGTGTGAGACAGAAACATGAGTCTCACACTGAGCCCAAGCTGGGTTGTGTAGCTCAGGTTGGCTTCACACTAGTGACCTTACTGCCCCTCAGCCTTTGGGGTACTAGGATTACAGGAATATCTCGGCATGCCTGACTCATAAACTGCATTTTGAAAGCTGTATTTTTTAACCTGCAAGAGACATAAAGATCGGGGATTTTTTTTTTAGAGTAAAACAATGTCATCCATTAATGGGATCATTTTTAATGATGCTGGTGGGTGGAGAAAAGAGAAGATGTGTAACAAAAAGAGAATGCAAGAACCTTGCGGGAAGAGCTTCAGCTCCCCATATGCTTGTTAGTGTCTGTTGCCAGGTCCTTCCTCTGTCCTTCTGACTGCACACAGGAGCCGAGCTGCTCATCACTGGGGCTGCAGCGCTCCTCCCCCAAAGCCGAAGTAAAGAATAAAATGGTGCAGAATCACTGGGACACAGACACACAGGGAAGAGTCTCCAGCGGAAGAAAATGATCCTTTTGAAAGGTGAGAGGAGGACAGACAAATGACTGTTGGATCGGCAGCAGGTAGAGCAGGAAGCTCTGTGTCTGCACAGAGCAAGCTAACAAGAAGCAAATGGATCTGTGCTGTGTATCCCAGTGCAAGCTGGAGGGCTGGAGGCACGGGGTGCCTTGGAAGACGGGCGTGGAGTGGGAGGTAAGACTGAGATGAGCTGGGGGCAGCCAGAGATCTCGCCTCTCAGCCCCAGCCAATGAGTCAGAATCAGAAAGCCTCCTTCCTACAAAACCTCAGCCACCAGCCTCCAGTCCGAGAAAGACCGAGTCCATGAGGGAGAGGGACTGAGTCACGCCCTGGAAACAAGCACATCCAGGGAAAGCACAGAGGGGGTGAAGCATCCTCAGCCCCTTCTTCCCCTCAGCTCAGATTTCTAGCAGCCAGACCTGTCCCTTTGGTAACTCTGGAGATGGGATCGTGGCCTTGTGCATGCCAGTCAGCCACTTTGCCACTGAACTGTAGCTCACCACCCACCCCCCAGGACCCTTCTGTCAAACAGTATCATCCAGCAGCAGCCATGAACATGTGACTCGGGTTTCCTTATAGAGAATATCTGTGGAGGACATAGTTATTCTGAGCACACAGTTTGCAACTAAGGACTGAATACCTCAGAGACCTGGGCCCAGCAGGGGACTCTTCCAGTGGGTAAGCCCCACAATAGTCTAGTTAAGACTTTTCCAAAACAAGCTTCCTTGCAGTCTTGGGTCCTTGCAGACCTCATTTCCATCTCCTGCCACAGGAGCCAGGAATGCAGTACAGTCAGAAGGGTCTTCCCATCCTGCCTTTCTCTCTTCCCTTTATCCTCCATACCATCTCCACAGACTACTGCTTAAATGCTATTACTGACTTTGGGTCTTTATCATAGAGGATCTGAACCAACATAGTGGTTTACAGACTGGTCTGGGAAAATAGCCACTAAGATGGAGATCTGGCTCATTCACTACTGACTACGGAGGACTCCTCCCCAACCCCAGATCCTTCTCAGGTTGGAGCCTGAGTGTGGGTAATCGGTGGCTAAGGCAATGGCCCAAGCACTGAAAATTTTATGGGCAGTAACCAAATGTTCCAGGAACCAGGAGAGAGAATACCCTTTGCTAGCATAATGATTCCAAATAATCAGGCATTCACCAGCTAAGAGAACCATGCCCACCCCCACTGTGGAGTTGGCCAGGAATGCTAATTTGTACTGACACACTGCGGAGGGATGCTGAGAAGCCCAGAGCAACAAACACACAATGAAAGGATATTGGTGAAAGCCAGAGGCCCTCCTCTTGCTGTTACTGAAGGATGGACACAGTCAGGGAGCTGACCCTGGACCAGATAGAGCTGTAGACCTCAGGTATACCTAAATAGACAGGCGAGGAAGGTTCCTTATACTAAGGCCAGTGTAATGGTTTATCTTCACTGAATTTAGAATCATCGTAGACACAGACCTCTGGGTATGTCTATGAGGGTGTTTCCAGAAAGTATGAACAGAGCAGAGAAGATCTACCTTAAACACAGAAGGCACCTTCCAAGAGCAGGTGTCTAAGACTGAATGCAAAAGAAACAACAGTAGAGTGCTAGCATTCACCTTATCTGCTTCTTGACCCAAAGTGCAATGTGACCAGCTGCCACATGTCCCCGCCACCACGCCTTTCCACCATGCTGGACCATTGTACCCTTGAACTGTGAGCCAACATCAACCTTGCTCCCTTAAGTTGTTTCCCTTGGATATTTGTCACAGCAATGACTCAGGTGTAATGTTACATACATATGTAGAAACACAATGACACAGCAATGACTGAGATGTAATAACATAACTAATACAGCCAGGATCCTGGTTCAGAGAATCCAGAACTCAGAAAGAAGTGGCAGCATTGTCAAGGCTCTCGGCTCTGCATACATCGCTGTGTGTCAGAGCATTCTGACTTGTTCTCCCCATCAGCAGTGAACACATTGCTTATTTCCTTAGGGAAGATACTCCCAGCCTTTTCCTCTGTAAGGCAAGTGCCTCCTTCCTCTGCTTCCTGTAGTCACGTGACTCATGATAAACTTAGTACACACAGAGCATCAGAATGGGCTTAGTCCTGACACAGAAAGAAATGATTACTCGCCAAAGAAGAAGAAAGACTTAGCAGGCATTTTTTGGGTGAAGCCAACAGGGTCCCAAGAGATGATATTTTGAGGGTGATTCTATCCCAAGGACCAAAATGTAAAGACAAATATGTAAGAATATAGTGACTTGGTGGCACCGTCTTCCAACACAAGATAAATACCATGTTCGAGTTCCAGGTCACAGTTGAGAGAAACTTTAACATGTGTAGACTCGACTGTGTGACAAGAAAATGCTTCCCCTTTACCCCCAAAGTGTAGGGGCCTTAGCAGAGAGGGGAAGGAGGGCCGTCTGTCTGCTGCTTTGACTGACCGCTCTCCACCCTCGGGTCCCACTGGCAGCGGGCGTGGCAGCCTGGGTGGTTCTCTTTTGTGACTGCCTTTACTGAGAAGGGCATCCAGTTCTGTTGGGGTGCTGGGGGAGTAATTGATCAGCTCACAGAAAATTGATGATAAGCTATCTATGAAGCAAATAGCAGTAAAAGTGTTCTTTTAGACCAATATGAATAATTATTAGTGAACACTATGTTTATTTAAGAAAAACTTTGTTTTACAACCATTTTAGGGAAGATGGAAAAGAGAAAGAATGATAAGAAACACTGAATTTCTCTCAAAGGAAAGAGCCAATAGAAATGTCATAAATGAGCCAGGTGTGGGGGGTTCACATCTGTAATTCTGGAGGCTGAGGCAGGGGGATTTCTGTGAGCACAAAGCAGCCTGGGCTACAGAGAGATTGTGTCCAGGGGGTGGACACAATGTATAAAGTTAATACCACTAAGTGCTGTGGTTTGAATGTGAAGTAAACCCCCTCGGACTCCTGTGTCGGAAGACCTGGTCCCAGGTAATGGTAGGGCACTGTTTTACGGGACACAGCTGGCGGAAGTGAGTTGATGGGGGAGGGGTCTAAGGTGATTCCTACTTCTGGTCCTAGCAAGAGCTCTCTGCTCTCTGGTCCACCAAGTTGTAGAGAGCCCTGATCACAGGCTTCTGCCACACGGCTATTCCCACTGTAACATCCCACACCCCTTTGGACCCCTTAAACCCAGGAGCCTTTCTACCCGTAAGTTGCTCTATCAGGTAGTTTGCCAAGGAGAAGAGAAAAACAACAGACACACAATGGTGGGTAGCAAAATCACTAAGCAAGTTTAATATAATGCTGGGAAGAAGGTCTTGGGGGTGAACAACTACGGCAAGAAATTGTATGTATTCTGATTTGTCCTTGAGCCAGCTGACTTTTTAAAACTTGGCACATGAATTGCTTTGATTAAAAAAAAAGTAAATGGAGATTGTCCTGTTTGACTTGTCAACTTGACATAGCCTGGAACCATCTGAGAGGAGATTGCCTGTGCCGTGTCCTTGGGGGACTGTTTCATTAATTGATGTAGAAATGCCCAGCCTACTGTGGGCGGCCCCATTCCCTTCTCAGGTATTCCTGTACTATAGAAAAAGCTATCTGACCATAAGTCTACCTGGTAGCCAGCTTGACGTCTCCTCCATGTTTCCTGCCTCGCTTTTTTTTTTTTTTTTTTGGCTGTGAAGTGAGTCCCTCAGTTAGAGGAAGAGCAACGGACCCTGCCTTCGAGCTCCTGCCCTTGAGTTCCTACTTTGACTTTACTGCATAACAGACTGTAATCTGGAACTTAAAAGCAAATAAGCCTCTTTTCTCCCCTAAGTTGCTTTTGGTCAGAGAATTGTATCACAGCAACAGAAATGAAATCAGAGCAAAGACCTAATCACACCTGTAAAGGGAGAACCAAGGGAAAATTCCACGCCAAGCATGTTGTGGCTTCTTCACCCTACTGTTCTCCTTATAGATGGATGTGATTAGCACTGGCTGTTCCATGGTCTCTGCTACTCAGTGATCACTTACTGATCTACCCATTAAGGATTGTTTTCTTTGACCCAGTGCTCTGTCTTTCCTGACTTTACACTGCTTAGTCATCTTCTTCTGCTTAGCTACTGCATGTTCCCTTGCTCTTTCCCTCTGACCACTTCTCATCTCCCCACACCACAGAAAGGCTCGCTGTGTTTACCTGATGCATGAATGTGGTCAGGGTGAGCCCTGTTAGGCTGAGGAAAATCCTTTCCTTGGTAGCGTGAGAGGATCTTCCCATTCTGTTTCCCCAGCCCAGGCTGTCCTCTGGACTGGGTGTCGGGGCTGATCCTAGCCAGGTGTCTTCTCTCTGCTTCCTTAGACTTGAACTCCAGACCTCCTTGCTTCCTCGCCTGCCCTCACTTAAAATGAGCTCAGCAAGTCCCTTTAAACTGTGTCCTGGATATCTGTGCCCCCTGGCTATTTCTCCGTCCAGTCCTCACTTCTCAGAGAACTCCTGAACCATGGAAATAAGCTACCGCCTGCCCTCAAAGGGTAAGAGCAGCTTGTTCAATGGCCCTGGAGCAAGAAGTGTGGTCTGTTAAGAGAGTAGTAAAGCAGGCAGAGGGAGCTGCGGAGTGGAAAGGAGAGTGATTATGCATAGGAATGATGCAAGAACAGAGGACTAGGCATGTCTAAAATTGGAGCCACTAGGGCAGAAAATTCATCCTTGTGCGATTAAGGCCTAAAACAGAGACGGGTCGAATTGCTCAGAGCATGGACTAGTAGTGATATCATAAAGCTGGGGGTTAGATGAGGCCCCGAGAATATATAAGATTCCTGCGGGAAAGAGCACGGAGAGAGCAGTGCAGACAGAGCATGATGGTAGTTGGGGATAGAAGGGAAGAGGACAGGTTTGCAACCAAGCGAGGCGAAGGAGGTAAAATCAACAGGGCGTCTGACTTGATCTGACGTGAGCTGCTGAGAGAGAAGCCGTAAAGATGACCCCAGGATTCCTCTCGGATGACTGTGAAGCTGACAGCCCCACTGAAAGGAGAGCGGACATGACACGGAGCAGCACAGCATTTGGGGGAGAGGTCACCAGCTCCGGAGACATCACCGTGATGTTTCTAAGAAGTCAACTGCGTACACAATTTCAGAACGTAGAAGGAAGCCTGAGTTTACAAGGAGATGTGACGGAGTCGCTGGCGGGACCGCTTCCTCGTTGACAGAATCTGTCGGTGGCTCTAAAAAACCACAGAGCTGTTATCTTTTCGTTCTGCAGGTTAGAAGTCCAGAGTCGCCCTCAGCCGGGGTTGAGGCCTTGGCGTAGATGCATCTATCTGCAGGCTCTGAGGGAAGGCCTGTGCTGGTGCCTTCCCGGCTTCTGGGGCACCTGCGCCCTGCCTTCCTCAGCGGCTGAGACAGTCCTCCATCATGTGTGCAGCCAGCAATGCAGGTTAGCATATGTAATTCAGTCTCTCTCTCCCCGTCTTGTATATGTACACATGTATGTACGTGTATATGTATGTATGTATACATGCATATGTATATATGCATATATATGTGTGTGTATGTATGTGTGTGTGTATATACATATATTTCCTCTTCCTCCCTCCCCTCTTGCTTCTGTCCTCTGCTTACAATGGCCCTTGCCTCTGGTCTACGTTTTATAAGCATCTTTGTGGTTTCATATATCCTGTCTGGCCAATCCACGACGCATCGCCTGTCTCAGGAGCTTTCGTTCAGCCATATCTGCAGGTCCCTTAGATACGTAAGGCAATGAAGCCACAGCTTTCCTGGCTACACCGTGAGCATCTCTGAGCTGTTATTCTGTCTACACACAGGTGTAGAAACACAACTTTGTTGTTTATTAAAGGGTGACTTTTTGAAAGAAATGAGACATTTTAAACGAGATGCTGTTTTCTCCTCGTCTGACCAGTCTAGAAACAATGGCCTTTCTAGTGCCCTATGCCTCGTGGTCACACGCAGTAAGCTGTTTGTGGAGGTTTCATCTCCTGCTCCTGCCACTCAGAAATCTGCTGGTTGAGGCAGCTTGGACGTCACTGGGGGAATGCGGACTGGCTCTGGGGGAGTGCTGCTTCTCCATCTGGTTAGCTCGGGACCATTGCAAGCCAGGCAGAGGAACAGAGTTCCTGCCTCAGCTGGTGCATTTGACTCCAAGTCATTAAAAGCTGCAGCCACACCGATTCAGAAGGCCAATGTGAGGACAGAATCCAGGCCTCGCCCAGGCCGATGGGTTACTCACGCAGCCTGACAGATGAATCCAGTGAAGAGCTCAGCAAAGCAAAATCAGAGTAGGGGTGGAAGACGAAGTCACGAAAGCTTGGCCACCTCGAGCACAGTGATTACTCAATCTCTTCCATTGCTCTACGCAGATTAAATGTTTCATGGTTGCGCTCTCTCTCTCTCTCTCTCTCTCTCTCTCTCTCTCTCTCTGTGTCTCTCCTTCTTGTGTGTGTGTGTGTGTGTGTCTGTTTTTCTCTGTGTATGTGTGTATGTGTATGAATACGTGTTTGTCTCTGTGTTTCTGTGTGTGTGTGTGTGTATGTGTGTGTGTCCATATATCTGTATGTCCATCTGTCTGTCTCACCGTTTCTCTCTCTCCCTCTCCTTCCCTCTCTCCACTGTCTTTCATGGTGACTATCAGTGAGATGCATGCTGGGTAGCTCCAGGAGGAAAACTCCTGGAGTGACAGCGGCGCCAATGGAGAGCAGCCTGACTCGGAAGACGAAGGCATAGGGACAGTGACCTGAAGCGGGAACGCGGCTCTGGGGAGCTCCTTCTGCAGGGAGAGGTTAGTTCACTGATGCATCAGCAGAGTTGGCGACTTTGGTCCGTTTGGAACATTTTTTGATCTGTCAAGGCAGGATTCAAATGCCATGGAACAGTCAAGAACCAGGCTTCTGTTGCTGCCGTTGCTGCCACAGCCTTCCCAGTGAGCCGCGAAGTCCTTCCAGGGAACCAGTTTCCTCTATTATGCATTAGGTCCTGGCAAGGGACCTGGTTGATCTTAGAAAGGAAAACAGGCCAGCAGCCTGGGGCGGGGGGGGGGGGGGGGAGGGGGACACAAGGAACAAGTATGATTTGTAAGTTACGGCAAGGATAGATGTGCTTATTGCTATATTTAGAAGAAAATTTAGCTCAAGACTTCTATGCTGTCAATAAAAATGCCTGGTCACTATTATAGACTGAAAGTATGTGTAGCTTACTGAGGAATCGCGATCCAGTCTCATCGGGCATGGATGTGGTATGGAAATCAAATGTTGCCGAACAGGGGGCTCCATTATCAACCTGTATCGTTCGACAGCAAACTGAAGAAAGCTTAATATAGATGTATTTCCCCAAATTCGTTTCCGGGTCCAATTCCACTGTTCAGTTCAGCTGATCTTTATCTGTCTCAACCTCTCATTCCTTGCATGAGGAGAGAGAATGGAGATTGTGGCAAATTTCACCTCTCCTGGTAATTACCCAAATGCAGCAGCTGCGTCTCCCAGGCTCCTTCTCCCTCTCCTAGCCACGAGCAGCAGAAGACGAGAAGCCAGTACATTTCTTCCCTTTACTTGCTGCCTGAGACTCCGGTCTGCATCTGGGAGATGCAGATTGGCAAACAGCTTCTCTCCATCCCACTGGACTCTCTTCTCTGAGCCCCTCCCACCCCGCAGCCCACAGGCTCCCTCTCTAGCTGCTCGTCTGTCCTTTTACGGGTAGATAATGTCATGCTTACAGTTGGGTCCACCTCAGGAAGGATGCGGCCAACTGGCCCAGAGGGTAAAATGGGCGTTTGACGGTGTGCTTACAATTCCCCTTGGCCATGCTTTCCTCTTCCTGGCATTCCCTTCTCATAGGCGGACGGCGTGACTCTCTGGGACGGTATGGTCCTCCCATACCAGTAAGAGAGAATTTACCAACCAACTCTTATGTCTTTACTGATCTTTTGGGAGGTTGAATGGCTTGCAGGAACATGCTTACAGACTAGCAGGCTGATTCTCCAGCTTGCAGAGGAACGGGACGTTTGACATTGAAACCAAATCCCTCGTCTCTTTCCTCCCCACCATTATGATTTGGCCAAATCTTTCCAATGAGAGCATGAAACTGTCCTTTTTAAAAAAAGAGCTGGGGGTTTCGAAGAAGGATATGAAGTATCACAGCGAACGTGGTCATTAGAAGCCCTCTGTGCCAAATGCACGTTTTAAAATGAGGAAACTGAGACTCATCAGATGAAGTGTCTTTCCCACAGCTAATTAGACACGATTAATCTCGTCTTATCCACTGCCAGGCAAGGAAGGCTCTGTAAAGATATAAAGTGCTGTTTTAAGGGAAAGCAGAAGTGTTTTCAACACGATGCTCTTGTGACACAGATTTTCCTAATGGTTCCGGAACTGACAGTGACTTTTGTTCTAAACAGCAATAAAAAACAAAACTAAGGGTCAGTGGGATGGGTGCTTGCTGCCAACACTGGCAGCCTAGTTCCATCCCTGGGATGCCACGCGGTAGAGAGAAGCGACTCCTACAAGATGCCCTCTGACTGCTACTCACGTACCAAGCTGCCGCACGCCTACGCACACACAAAGCCAAATCCAAGCAGACCACCGAGCTGCGCTGGGCGCCCCCTCCGGTGGACTTGCCTCCTGTAGCACAGATGCCCAGCTGCTGTCCTGGGGAGACCACATCCCCACCCTCTCACCTGTGTTCCCAACCCCCAAAACCAGTTCTCCGCCAAGCTCCAATGGCAAGAAGCCTTTCACAACGCGGGATTCCTCCGTGTTCACAGCTCTTTGCCTCCGGTGTACATTTGGCACTAATGACATCTCTCCATCTCTTCCCTGAATCAAACTCGTATTCTTTGGCATCTCATGTTTTGAAAAGTGTAAATGTTTTTTTGATTACAGGATGCTGTAAATAGAGAATAGAACCAAATCATGGCATACACCTATATGTTTGTAATTAAAAAGAAACAATTACTATTTGGATATGTTTCCTATGGCTCTAGTATCATATTTTCTATGAATAATCTCAGTTTGAGGGGTTACTATGCATCATATTCAATTGTTCTCTCATGCCTTCATTGACAATGGCACATGGTATCCAGAAAAAAGAACAAAATTCAAATCTAAAAGACATTAGGGACGTGTTACCCCCGTGTTGCATGATCCTCTCAGGACATGGAAACAGCAGTGAGCAGAAGTTCCCAGGCATTTCCCAGCAGTGAGAAGAAACAGCAGACAATCCACAGTGCACAGTGCAGCTCAGCTGGGATGGTCAGTACTAACCTACGGTATTTTCAAGTCACTGTGAGTTTAACAGGACACATGGCCATCATAAATCAAGGAGTATCTGATCTCTTAAACCTGGATCCAGTTGTCCAGTTCACTCTGAGTCTGCTCAGGAGTCTGAACAAGCCTCAAGCCCATACCCTAACACAAGCAAGCTACAACTATGTTTCTTTAAAAAGCAGAAGAGACTTGACACAGAGGTTCAAGGTCTTGAGAGGAAGAGATGGTCTTAAATGATCCACACTAGCTTCAGTAGAATCAACACTTCCTCCTGAGGGGGAGGTGCCAGCTGGGAAGACAGTAACATGAAAACTGAGATGGGAAGATGTGAATTGAATACAGAGACCATCAGCCAAAGAGCACAGGCTGCCCCTAGAAGCTGGAAAGGATGGGGGGAGGGGGCACTAGAGCCTTCATAAGAAACGTATGGCTGCCAAAGCCCACCCCAGAAGTTCGAAATAATACATTCACGTGCTCTGAGCCACTGACTTCCTGGAAGTTTGCTACAGTAGTCACAGGAAACCCAAGCCTTCTCCCGTCGAAAGCCAAAGGTACAGGAGCCCATCCAATACCCACGGCCTTGCCGCGGAGGCTCGGAGTCCCAAGAACACTCCCTCTTTCACCGCACTGTCTCACCTCATTTCGCAGGATTTGTCCCAGATTCCTCCTCTACGCCCAGCGACATTTTCTTTAGATTACTGGACCAGGTAGCCTTTAACCTAGATTCACAGTCTTTACAACACTGCTGTTCTTCTTTGAAAGGCAGCACTAACACCTAGACTCTGAGACAGTAATAAATGGCTCTCTGTGTTCAACATTTGTCCAAAAGGTATTGCACAAAGGTTTCCGGATCCATAAGCTGCATATGCTTATCATGACACCAAACTCTCCTGAGATGTAGAATCATATTCCAGCCACATACTGGGAACATATCCTAGCTTTTCCTGTGGATGCCTGAAGACGCATCCAAGACAGAACTAACAACTCTCACAATCTTCTCCCTTCCTCTGGAACTCTGACTCTGATTATTAGCAAGCCGGTCGCCTCCACCACAAACCAAAGGAATTTAGACTCCTCCATCCTCCATCCCCCGGCTCCAATGCAGAAAGCCATCCAATTGTTTGATTTGGGCTATCTGTGTTTTCTGATTAAAGTAGGTTTTTGCTATTATTTTTACTAGAATTAAGCTATCTTTGGGCATTGATAAAAATTACATATAGTAATATATAAGAATAAATACAATACTGAAAATGCTTTATCAATTAATGGAAAACCCTTCCACCGATGGCAGGAGGTACACATCTGCGAACCTGAGGCAGTAGGATTCGTTCAAGGTCAGGCTGGGCTACATAGTGAGCTCCAGGTCAACCTGAACTCTACAGCAAGATCCTGACTCAAATAGACAGAACAATAACAAAATGAGTTACGGAAACGCCCTAGTCTTGAACAATGCTGCCAGCCCTTCGGACCTCAGTGATCGATGGCGTATGTTAGACATGTTGTTCCCTTCCTAACTGGAGCATTGCCACGAGCCATCAATGGGCTATCCACAGGTTCTTCTCTGTCTGTGGGGACTTTCAATTTTAAGCTTAGTCCAACATTACAGAATTGCTCCTTTTCTCACGTTACTCCAATGAACATTAAAATGTACACTTAACTTCCTTAATATGATAATCTATTCCAGAAAAGGAACATTCCACTCCCGTCACCTCCTGTGCTCAAAACATACTACCACAAACAGGCGACACACTGAAACTGGGCCCCAGGGGTTCCTCCAAGGAATCCCTCAGTGACCCCTTTGCTTGGGGGGGGGGACCCATTGTTTTCCACTGACTCATTTCCACCCTTAACTTCAAGAATGAGAATTTCATTTGGACAGGCTTTCCTGTGATTTCCATTCTTGTCATCCTGGCGATGACATACTCGAAGATTCTTCCTGAGTTTTATCAACAGGTGACATCTTTGAGTACTCAAAGTGCAGATGACTGGAAATGAGCAAACCGTGTTCTTCTGTAGCATAGACGAGAGAATATTGAACTTCCGTTTTTCCAAATGGCTTCTAGGCATAACATGTTCTTGCTTATAAAAAGCCCGTTTCTCAGGGCTGGGGAGATAGCTTGGTAGCTGTAATGCTTGTCAGGCAAGCCTGAGGACCTGAGTTCAAATCTCCAGAACTTAAGTACAAACCAAATGCAAAGATTCTGTAATCACAGGGCGTCATTGCATGAAGTCTCAGGGATCACCTAGAATGCTCAGTAGAGAAAAAAGAAACCTTGTCTCAGGCAACATAGAGGTCAAGGGCTGACACCAAGGTCACTTACTGACCTCCACACAAACAAAACAAAAATAAAAATGTGTGTGTGCTCACTTAAGTCTGCCTCTCGTTATTAAAAAAAAAAATTATAGAGAAGTCCAAGTAGTGGAGCTGATGAGCAGTCCCCGTCTTTGTGATAAATCTACCTCTGCGTGTGTCGTTGTCCGTATTTGGTTTGTATTCTTACGTGTTTGTCGGGTTAACAAGCAACTCACAGTTTTTGTCTGCATCAGATGAGGAAGAAATGAACCAGAGAAGCTAAAAGGTTCAAAAATAGGAAATGCAATCTCCTATCTGTGCCGTGGCAGCCAGCGTAGGAACCAGAGCCCAGAGCTGCTCGTAATACTCCCTAATGTAATTAGGAAGCCAAGCCTGCCTATTTCCCTCTGCCTCTGGGAACCTCAAACTATGCAACAGGAAGAAGGGGAAGCAGCTCCGCGTCTTGCCTGTGATGTACCGAGGGCTGAGTTCCCCAACATACAGGGAACTGAGGGAGTGCTCCATTTACTGGAAGACTCTGCCATTGCTCCTAGCAAGGTTGTTTGGCATTTCAGAGGGAAGGTTTTCCCCATCTTTGCTCACAGAGTAAATCCCTTCCAAGGAAGCTACAAAAGGTGAACAGTCCTCAGGAAGCACGTGGGCCGACAGAGGGCCCAGTTGGACCTGTTGTCAGGGATCAGGGTGCTTCTGTCTCCCCATCAGAGTTCAGACCCGTCTCTGGGCACTAGTCACCCCGTGGGCAGGAGCCCTCACACGGTGCTCCCGGGATGACAGCCATAGTGCAGATGAGGACACTCCCAGGTGAGTGGTGTCATTCAGAGGGATCAGGAATGATGGCCTGTCATCTCAGAGCAGCTGCTGGACTCGCACACACTCCCCTCCGCCTAGTGTTGCTGCTCAGATCACAGCACGCACATATGCCACACTTACTGACATACCCGTAACCTGACCTCCCGCATCTTACAGCTTCCTGAGTACACTGGCAGAGTGGCCGAACATCTGCCTGCAGCTAAGGCGTGAATAATTTTTCCAGGAAAATCAGCCACATGCAAACCAAGGCAAACAGAAAGCATACGCAGGCAAGGGGAAGGCCGGTCTTGAAAGCTTGTTTTTCTCTAAGGCCACGCTGATTTCCTTCTGGCAAGGGGCCAGTGTTTCCTCGAGGACCGAGTCTAATCTCCATTCTCCATCCTCTCCATCTTTTCCTTCACCTTCCCACGCCTGCCGTCTTTCTCCTGCTTATACTCTGCTACCTCGTTCCTTCTCAGCCTAACTACCTGAAGTTCTGGAGAGCCTCCACAGCTTCTCTCTCCCTCTCTCTCTCTCTCTCTCCCTCTCTCTCTCCATCTCCTTCTCTCTCTCCCTCTCCCTCTCCACAACACCAACACCTCAGTTACACAGCTCACACATACAGTCTCTCTGTCTCTTTCTCTGTCTCTGAGTCTTTCCCTCTCTCGCTCCCCAACACCAGCACACCAGTTGAAGAGCTCACACATGATCTAGCATCTCTCCAGTATGGGCTTCATGCCCTGAGCTGCGCCAGAACACCCATCTGCTCTATTATGCGCTCACTTTAGGTGTCTTGCCTCATTCGTGGAACAGGAGAGAGTAGCTTCGTTCTCTAAGGACACCTGTGTGGTGGGAAGCAGGCGGTGCCTAGGGCAAGGGTGGAACAGGGACCGAGCGGGGAAGATACTTAGGGAGTCAGGAAGGGAGTATAGAAATAATGCCTTTAGCTTTGTGGAGATAGAACTGATATCTAATAGAAGAACCACATAATGTAATGTCTCTACAGAGAAGGTTATATATGTACACCTATCTTTATGTGTGTGTGAATACACATACAGACACCCACGAATGTTTATGTGTGTGCCTACATTGCTTATATACACGGATGTATGTGTGCGTGTGCATACATACACGAGTGTACATCCGGACACGTACGTACCCTGCGTATTTTATGTCTGCATACAAATGTGTGCATACATGCACTTATACTTACAAACACACACTAACCTACACAAACTCTTAGTCTTCCTGGCCTATTTATCCACCCAGCTACAGAACCTACACTATGCACATTAATATCACTCCAACTTAAAGGGACAGATAAGGACCTTTAATCAGCCTTCAGCCTGTGGTTACTGGTGTTTACTTCTGGCAGCACCTGAACAGGTGAGCAGCTGCAAAGATTGCGTTGACCACCCGCTGCCTAGAGCTTTTCCCATCATGCCTGGTTGGGACGAGGAAGGAGAAAGATGCCGGCCAGTCCAGCCCGATACGTATTTTATCATTCAGTGTGCGTCTGGGCAAAGGCGTTCAAACCATGGGTGTCAGCTGCGGGTAGGAGCATGTGGCTCTGGCCACCTGCCGCAGCGGGTCCTTGGCATGGTCCACGCGCTCTGTCAGCACGGCGGAAAGCTCCAACTGGCCACAGTGGGTGGCAGAAGCTAGCACTGGCCCTTCATGAAAGGCCCCATGCCCTCGCCGACACCGACGGTGTTCTGACACGCTCCAGACCCTTTGCTTTATGTAAATAAACAGCGTGTAAAAAGAAATAATGATCGTTTTGATACAAAACACTTGGTGAGGGCGTTCACCTCCCTCCGGCTGGCACGTCACGGTGTGCCCAGTGCTTCACACATAGCTTCACACTGGCTTCCTCTCCCAACAGAGGGAGAGAGCAGAACGAGTTTGTGTTTGTTTTCATAAGAAATAAGAAAGCACGAGATCAGAGAAGTGAAGCTAATGTCCCAGAATTGCCCACTATAAGACTTGAAGTGCCGGGTTTATTTCAGGTCCAAGGCTTATTTTAAAACAGACCTGCAATCTCATACAAAAATGACAGATTTGGAGGGAGGCAACCCTAGGTTTGTGCACATACACCTATGTGACCCAAGGTCACTCATTTACTTCGTACGGACCCGATGATCTCACTGCTAAAATGGAAACATCTACCGTGTGCACCAAGAAGACGCTATCCTGGGAGGAGCAGCAAATGCTAGGCAGTTGCAGCCCTGTGAGGGAGGGCACCGCGCCATCCCCTGTCACCCACTGTGACTCTTCCCGGAGCCAGCCGGACAGGCTCAAGACTGAGACTGGCCTTAGCATATCTAGGACCAACGCCTACAATCTACGAAAGGAGATCAGAACACACATTTGTAACTTGGGACCTGAATTTGTCTTTCATTGTAATCTACTATCTATTGACTAGCTCAGTCTCCTGTTGATTTTAACACAGATGAAAACACAAAGTTCTGTTGCTGGCGTGTGTGTGTGTGTGTGTGTGTGTGTGTGTGAGTTCTGTTGCTGGGGTGTGTGTGTGTGTGTGTGTGTGTGTGTGTGTAAGTTCTGCTGCTGGTGTGTGTGTGTGTGTGTGAGTTCTGTTGCTGGTGTGTGTGTGTGTGTGTGTGTGTGTGTATCTGTGTGTGTGTCTGTGTGTGTGTTCTGTTGCTGGTGTGTGCGTGTGATTTGTGGAGGGCACCTATGCCAGGGAATGCATGTTGTGAAGTTGCTTTTCTGCTTCCACTGTTATGTGGGTTCTGGGGAAGGAATGGGGTGGGGGTGGGGGTAAACCACTCTTGTGCAGGAAGCTCCTTAAATCGCTGAGCCATCTAACCAGCCCAACAGGCTTTAGTGGAAGATGAATACTTCTATTTAAAGTGAGTCACATGACACTGGGGCTGGAGAGACGGCTAGGTCAGTGAGGTGCTTGTGTGTAAGCGTGAGGATTTGAATTTAGAACTCAGACACCCACATGAAAGCCAGGTACACCTTGGGGAAGGTGAGGCAGGACAACCCTTGGGGCTCACCGGCCAGCCAGTCTAGCCACTTAGTGAGTTCTAGGTTCAGTGAGAGACCTTGCTCAAAAAGAACCTGGAGATCTGGGCCAGCAAGGTGGCTCAGGAGACGAAGGCATTCCACTCTGAGCCAGGACTTGAGGACCCACATGTTTGAGAGAACAGGCTCCTGAAAGCTGTCCTCCGACCTTCACGTGAAAGCTGTGTTCTGTGCACCCTTATGCCTGGACATACCTGCCCACATCTACACACAAGTACATAATAATAAATGAAAATGTTAAAATATTTTAAATAAAGGAGATGGGACTGAGAAAGACACCTGAGCTCAGCCTGAGCTCCACAAGCACGCACACACAGCCACCCCGTCCACGTACGTGCGCACATACGCACAGATGGATAAATCATTTCCTGTTACGATTATACTACCATGTGTGGGACAGGAAGGGATTAATTCTGGTTCTGGAACCCGACCCAAGTCAAAGCAGCCTTCAGCTCTCATCACATCATGTCCAGCATTCCCTTCTAAGGGGCTTGTTCGTGGTTTAAACTCAAGCTTACCCAGGCCTGGCCAGCCTCCGCATGGGGACACCGTAAGAGTGACGCCTCTTCTGTGCTCTGACTTAGAGGCAAGACTGCTCATTCACCGTCTCTATGGCAGACGTGCTTGTGAATGACGACACAGGAGGTCACAATGGCATTCCTATCTTCAGGATAGCGAGGGAAGATGCCACCCTGCCAGGAAGAAGAGGCTGGGGAAGGGAGATCCCCTCTGCAGCTGCACCAAGCACTTGGCACAGAGCCAGAAGGGATCGCCCATCCCGCATCTGCCATGGCTCCTCAGGGAAGAAAAACAACGTGTTCCAGGCACACGCTGGGGCCCTGAGCAGAACACTGCTATATATAGGGCACTCAGAGTTGGGTGTCTCTGGGCTGGAGAGTGGCCGTGTTGCAGTCTTCCACCTTTATCCCCGCTACTCCTTGCTATAGATAGATGCTCATTAGCTGCCATCCAAAACACACGAACAGCCTGGCCCCGGGGTGAGCAGTCTTGTTACGGTAGCAGCGTGGCTGGTCTTTACAGGTTACCATTCAATCCTTAATTGGGCGAAAACTGTAGGAGAAAATACTATCTTTAGAAATTGAGGCATAACCTATATTAAAGGGTATTTACTCAATAAAAATAGAAGATAAAAAGAGAAATAAAATACTCATTGTTCATTCTTTCACAAAATGTATACCAGCTATTCTATTTATCTTTGGTCCGATGTAATCACCTTCTTTTGCTACATATTTGTGGCTCCCAGGACAGAGATGAGTTTGGGTGGGAACCAACCCAAACTAGAGGAGACATGATCAGGCCAAGCCCACCTGGCAGGTACCAAATGTAAACAACTGGAGGCTGAAATGAGACCTAATAATTGGAAATTGAAGGCTGGGCTAACACCAGAGCTTAGAAAAAATAATTATTACCCCAAGGATGGTCTCAGGTAGACACAGAGAGACTTGCGGAACCTGTTAAGACAAAGGGCTCCGGTATTGGTGAATCCAAGCAGCCTTGGGGATGCCCAGGTGAGTTGCCCTAGAACCGCCCTGGGTTCTAAGAAAGCACCGGGAAGAACTCGGAGATGATCACCACAGACCGGATTGCTCAGGAACTTACCTGAACACGGGGACCCTCCTACACACTGCTGTTCAGGGAGCACGCAAAGCCCCGCAAAGTGATACAAGCTGTCAGAGTTGCTCTTGGCTGCCCTCCACAACTGGACGGAAAGACTATTGCTGAGGACAGACACACTTCATAGAGAAATCAAGCTGGATCTGACCAAAAATTCCCTCTCTGCTCACTCACGCTCACAGTACCAGAAGGTGCTCAAAGGTCCCTGGGGAGGAAAAGCCACCAACCATCTTATGCAGTGGTGAAGTCTACGTGGTACAACACTGAATACCAAGCCACATGTGCCCATGAGTACAACAGTAGTCGGAACATTATAGGGGTAACCAGTTGCTCTCTGGTTGGAGCTGAGGCCCACTCCACAAGAGGGAATTAATGCCCAGTTCTGTAAACCTAGTCAGAAGTCCATTGCTAGAGAGGGCATGAGCTTTCCTAAATGACCATGATGTCAAGCTGCTTTCTAAAGAGACAGGTTTTTCCTATGTTTATAGACATGGATTGGCACCACTCCCAACTCTGGCCAGCGTGCAGCAGTTAGTGCAGGACTCCTAGTTGCTCAAAGGGAGGAGACCGGGCGACTCTTGAAGGTTCAGCTGTAAGCAGGACATCTCTATCAAGCGCAACAACTCCCAAAGGCATGGGAAACGGGACGAGCAAGGCAGGATCACTGGAAGAGCCAGGACGGGGAGGAATGCTGAGTTCTGGAGGCAAGTTGCCTGTCACATTCGTAAACACAGCCGCTGTGGTTACCTGCACCAGACGGGACCTGGCAAAGTTCCAGCGTTGGTGGGGGAGGGGTGTGAGAGACCTCACTCTACCTGAGGAGCTATGGCAGTGACAGCTTTGGGGAGAGGGAGGCTCATTGTTCAGTGGTGTAGCCTCTAGAAAGTGGCCTCTGCTCCAATAAATGCCCACATTTATGCTTTAACAGGCAACCACAGTTAAACTCAGTGAGTCGTTCTAAGAAAAAAAAATACACACGTAGAAGGGTGGTTGTTGAGAATAAGAGGAAGCCTACAGGGGTTGGGGGACAAGCGGGGATAGAGAGAGTGAACAGTATCCGCATACGTTATACACATGTGTGACGTTACCCACAAACAAATGAATTTTTTAATAGAACTCACTTGTAGAGATGCCAACCCCATGGCCCTGTGCTGAGACACGAACTGTGGGCCACACTGGTCACACAGAGGACAAGCGTTGTTTTGAGGGAAGGTGGCAGTCAAGGAGGTAGTGAGCAGGATCAGACTGGACATAAACGTATCAGAAGGAGGTTGGGAAAGGAGAGGCCAGCAGGCTAGGGAGCCAGAGCACCACTGCCTGCCAGGGGACGAAGCATTCTCTGAAATGCCTTCTCCCCAGCTACGCCATCTCGGGGTGGGCACACTATGAGGTGCAGATAGGTTCTGCTGCATGCATTAGGGGGGGCTGGAGGGCGTGTGTCACGGTCGGAAAGCCAGACTTGAAGAGTATGCTTGCTGGACCTCAGAGGGTAGAGACACTTTTGGGATTCTGCTGGGGTTAAAGCTGAGCTGGGTGGGCTGGGAATGTGGCTCAGTACATCGAGTGCCTGCCTAGCTCACAGCAAATTCTGAGTAGGACCCCAGCCGTGCACACACCAGGCGTAATAGTGCACGCCTCTCATCACAGATCTCAGCAGGTAGACATCGGAGAATGGGAAGTTCAAGGTCACTCCGGGCTGTGTGACACAGAGGAACCATGCTGGGCAGGTGGGGGAGAGTTCCATGAGTGAAGAGAATAGACCCCGTAGCTGGGTTTGAACCGTGCTCTCGCTGCCAGGCCTGAGGAGCCGTAGGCAAAGACGCTTGCATCTCAACTACTGTGTCAGTACCATGCAGCAATTACAGTGCCCACTTCTTGGGGCTCTGTGGGATTAGGCATGATAAGCAGAGGCCGGGGATGATTAGGTGGGCACTACCAGGATGGCGGCAGCGCGTTAAGGAGTTTCTCCTTTGCCCTCTCAGCCTGTCGCTATTAATCACTTTGCTCGAGTGCTCTCAGACTATTGACTCGTTCCCCTCGGCTGTGCTTTCACACTTCAGACTGACTTCACTTTCAAAGAAGCTGCTCGAGAGGCTCTTCTTATCCTGCCCTTTCCTCGTCTCCCGGGGCCCTCTCTGCACCCCACCCCACGCCATTAAACTGCTTTTAAACAACTCTGTAGAATCCGTGCCACACACGTGGCAGGTGGGTTTCCTGGAGGGCTCTCTGCCGCGCTTAAGGCTCGCCTGCTTCCCACCCCGCCGGCTCACCCGGTTTTCTAGTCGGTAAGCAACCGGATGTTGTCGATACGTCTCGTGCTTTCTCAGTGATCCCTGACACGTGTTGTCACCCTGGGCTCCTCGTGTCTCACTGTCCCTAATGCGGCCGGTTCTTCGGTACGTCAGCTGTGACAGCCACCTTCCTTTACAACAGAAGCTCCCCTGTTAGAAGGCTCCTGTGTCTCCATGCCTCCCACGCTCCTCAAAGCTTGGGAAATCTACTAAATCCCAAACGAGATTGTAAGCCTAAAATGTTGATTTGCTGTGTTTCCCTGCCTTGCCGCCACTCCTGGTTGTCTGTATCCGAGTGGTTTCGCCACTGACAAAGTCATCCGGGTCCACGCCTCAGAACTGGCTAACGGAGTGCTCTCCCCCACAGACTGCATCAGAGTTTCGGAGAACAGAACAGTGCTACCCCAGGAAGACATCCTCTGCCACCACCCAAGATCTGGTACACCATGATGGTGTCCTTCTCCTCCGCTTCCATTCCTGCCTAGCTGGGATCCAGTCTCTCCCCAGCAGCCAAGGTCACACCCTCTCACTGCTTACTGCCTTTTAAACATCTTCCTAAAGCACCTCAGTGAACTCTAAGATGCTGTGTGAGGCTCGTGGCAGCCTCCCCTGAACCCCCCAAGGCTCCCTGGTACCTCTCTCCTCCCTCCAGCTCTGCTCTGACCCCCCAGTCTTTCCACTGCTTAACCTCAGGCAGATTCATGAGCGAGTGTGCATGTTTCTAAGCAGGGCTCTTGCAATAACTATTCCAAACTATTCATTTTTAAATCTAACTACAATCGATACATTGATAACTGCAGTCTAGAAATTCAATACGGCAAACAGGCAGGGCAAGTTAACACGGTGCTCCGCCGTGGTGCTAGAATTATGCATAATAGTGTACTTGTCGCTGGTATCAGATAAGTAGAAGTGAGAAGTGACTTTAAAAGGTTTTCGATGCACTTTCACTAATGGTTGATTCTCGGTAATCTCGGGCATTTTAATACCGTTGATTGATGTGCAACTTGGTGACAATCCATTTTACCATGAGAGCCTCATTTCTGCAGACTATTGTTTTCTCTCGAACGGCACCACACGTTTAGCTCTGTACGTTATTACCCTGGACAGCACCAGGAAAAGGTAACTAAAAAGTAGACTCCGAACTCCCAGAGTTCTGGAAAGACAAACATGTACAGGTGGCTGCATTGCTTTTAGCCCAGAGAATGCTAATTTTTAAATGTATTTTATTAAGTTTTCCTTTAACGATTTCATACATATATAGCGCGTTCTTATTACTGTACCCCACCTCCATCTCTGCTATTATCTTCCACGTCCTTAAAGGTCGTCCCCACATTCAAGTCTTCTCCTTTTGTGACCCAGAGACTTGAACTATCTGTGTAATTATAGGTCAAGAACTAGTTGATAAAACCCCAGTATTATTAAAATGCACACTCCTTGGTTTCAGGATTCTGTGAAATTAAGCTGGAGCTGAGTAGGAAGCTTCCTCCCTGCTGGCCAGCCTTCATACTACCGGAAGGTACAATCCAGGCTACTTGAGAAGAGAAGGCATTAGAGGTCTTACTCAGCTGAGAGCCCTGCATGCTAGAATACTGCCCTTCAAGATGTGTCCTCCGGTGCGATCGTGGCATGACTATTTTGTGTGTAACCAAATACTTTCTAACTGGATTTGAGGCCCATTCCACAAGAGGGAATTCATGCCTGCTATTGTAAACCCGGTTTTAAATCACATGCCTGAGGAAGTGTGAGGCCCTGAGGGGGGAATCTACTACTACTGTTTATCCAGTTCGACACAGGTCCAGCTTCTAAGTACTTACGCGCATGCCTGAATATGAACGTTATTCTCAGACTTTATTAGAGAAGCTTCTTTCTGTAATGCAGACCCGTGGCTGCACAGATGATCAGATTAATCAGTGGTCAGATTCTCTGCCTTAATCCTCTTGCCATGAGCTCTGAAGTATTGAAGGCCCGTTGTTGGTGGTGGACATGAGCAAAACATCAAAACAGAAACCACTGTTCAGAGAGCAAAATGGATCTAAATGATAAAGGAAATAAATGCCTTTACATATAGCCCATATTTCATTAATGGTTTCTGCACATAAATATTAAGATTGCACCTCATCTGAATTATAATAGAAAACATTTTGTGGATTCTAAGATTACACTTCAATTTTTCCTCCCCTTTTAAAATTTGCTTAGCATTCCTATGTCATTCAGGGAAGCAAATCTATTTTAAATGGTTCTGAAGATTTTAAGCAAGGGTCTATATTTATAGATGGGTTGTCTTGGCAAAGGGTACCTATAAGAGGTATTGAGACACCCGGAGATTAATAACAGCAGGAAAGCACTAGTCCCTTTACATCTAAAGGGGGGAAGGGAGGAACCGTAGCGAAGAAACCACAGCAGCCATTGGAACTACTGAGCTCCCCAGCAACTTCAAAAATGAGTCCAAAAACCAGGGGAAGTAGCTCTTCTTCCTGGACTCAGCCTACAGATAGTCAATTTCTGGACAGGCAGGAATGAGCAAGAGATAAAAGTGCAATAACCAGTCATTCCCCAATAACCAGTCCTTCTGCAATACCCACCACACACAGGCTTTCTCCAGAACCTTCCAGTCCGTCCGCAATACCCACTATACACACGCTTTCTCCAGAACCTTCTCCATTTCCAAGATGTTTGCTACCACATAGTTCTGCAGACCCATCTTTGAGAACTGGCAGCCTAGAAAGATGCAATTTAAACCGAAGGTCTCTCTAAAGTCCCTTCTGTGATCTTTGTTATTCAGATTGTTTACGAAGACCAAGGGTCACCAATTACTTTGCCCCCAGAGCTAGATTGTGGAATGCCAGGAAATTGCTTTCAGTGATACTACAAATTAAAAAGCAGAGTCACAGAACCTCCGAAGACATTGATTATCCCTCCTGCCGCTTCAAGAGTGAGGTCAGATGCCTCCCACACTAGCTCTCCTATCTGTAAACTCAGCTGAATGTTTTTTTTCTAGTTTGAGTAAAAAAAAAAAAAATACACTTTGTTTTGGGGGTAGATAAATTGTCTTGATATCATGCCTCTGCTTTTCTGCATGTGTAATTATCCTGCCTCATAGCCTCTTCTTTGCACTAAATCAGAACAAACTGAAGGATAAATCCATAACCTCTCCAAGGATGCACATTTGGAAGGGACACCCTCCATCCTACATCTGGGAGAAAGATGGCTTCTGGCTCCTCGCTGTGGAGTCCCTGTGTTTGTCCCTCTCGTGTGGAGACCCCCTTCCTGTGAACTTGTTTTCCCCGATCCATACTGGCAAGCTCTCGTAAGTTTTCTGCTACAACTGGTTTTTCCCTTCATCTGTTCCTGAGGCAGGTTTTCATTGGCTCAGGCATTTTCTGATTAGCTAATTTTTCCAGCCAGCTTTGTGTTCATTTTCTCTGCTTCCTTTCTGGTATTTAAATCTCCTAATATAAATCACACGAACAGTGTCTCTGTCCTTTGATCTGCAAATGAGCCACTACTTTATCTGAAGTATTTCTAATTCCCCTAATTTTGGTTTTAGCAGCACAGTGTTTCTCTAGAGAGTAGTATTACTGGGTCCTTGGATTTTTTTCAGGATCCAATTAGACTAGATAAGGTTATTAACTTCTTAAATATTTGCCCGATTTTTATCCCTGTTTTCTCTCTGCCTCCACGGTTGTGTGCTGTGCTTCTACTGCTGTATTAGATCCAAACACTTGGCAATGTCAGACCCTGTTATCAGGGAGCTTTCAGTATTAGTGTGATTTCCACAACTTCAGGCTCTTACTACCCCACCCTCCTCTGTGCGTCCAGGGAGCACCTGTGACAGTTAGTTTTATGTGTCTGTGTGGATGTTTGGGGTTGACATTTAAATCACTGGGTTGAAGACTCAGCCTCTCCTCTGTAAGGTAATGAGCCTTGTCTGTTCAGATGACAGCCTGAATAGAACAGAACTGTATCCCTGAACTACAGGTAATTTTCCTATTTGTTCTAACTCTCTGGACAAGTCTAACCAATACATCACTTCAAATTTCACACACCTTTAACCAAACTTTTTCTTTTTAACTGTCAATCATCTTTTCCCGTAACCTCCCTGGTCTCAATGAATGGCAATTCCATCCTTCCAGATTATCGGGACAACATTCACATTCGGGCAAATTGTTCTTGGCTTCTACTTTCACTTCAACAACCCTTCAGGAAGCTCTGTTGGGTCTGTGTCATAAGCAGACACCGCCTTCTCACTCTCTCTGCTCTTTCTCTGAAAAAGCCACCATTGCCGGGAGCCTACTACAGTAGTCAACAGCTTCCTACTTGGCCACCATGTTTCAGAGCAGCCACTCGTCTGCTTAGCAGCTTCCAGTGGCCCCCACCCAACCCACAACAAAAGCTGAAGACTTTTAAACTGCTCATAGAAGGTCCACGATTTTCCCCAGCTGCCCCTCTGTCCCTATTCTCTCGGAGCCCTGGCCCTTCCCAGGTGCAGGCTGCCATGCTGGTCTTCTCACTGTGCCTTCAGCCCCATCTGCTTCAGGCTTTTGCACAGAGACTGTTCTGTTTTCCAGGGTTCTCATTTTCCAGAGACCAGATACTGGCTCTCTCTCATTTCTCTGATGTTTGCCAGGACCGCCCTGTCAGAAAGCCTAACCCTGCTTTGGGAAACAGCAGCTCTCTCTTCTTAGAGCCATTCCACCTGCCTTATTGTCTCCACTGTGACTTGCTGGAGAAGTTTATTTCTAGTTATGCTTATAATAGTTGTTTTCTATGTTGTTGGAGGAAGGGCTGACTAAGCCTTGGCAGTTTGTATTATCTGCAGATGTTGACTTTATATGACTCTGTGATTAAGATAGTTGCTTTCTCTTGATCTGCGCCTGCTCACTGCTCTCTGGCAGAGCCATCGTGGTAGAGCAGAGTTGCTGAGGAGGAATTCTTGTCGTCCCTCTCCCACAGTCTCCAGAAACAAGGAGAGAACACTTCCCCTAGGCCTTGCTTTCCCCCTTGATAAAGGTGACATAGCTCAGCCTTTAAAGGATTGTGGAACCCTCTTGGGTCTCAAACTCCCTACTATTAAAGTGACATTGCTTGGCTGCTAAAGGATTATGGGATGAGATTAGGCTGCAGGTTTCCTTCATCATGTAAATAGGCCTTTGAATGAAGGGGTGAGTTTTTGTATCAATAGAATACTTGAGAAGCTTATGTATCAAAAAAAAATCCTTGAGATCAGACTACCAGGGTTCCACTGTCCAGTATGGCGCTTGCCATGACGGGTGGCTCCCTCTGCTGAGGTCTGGCAGTATTTGCGTCTATAAGAATGCCCCTTGTCTTCTTTTCAGACTGACACAGTACTGACACTGCTACAGTGACTGTCACCCACGAACACAGCACAGATGTGTGCTGACCTCTTGTCCCTGCACTGGAATATAAGCTCCATGATGCAGGGTGTGCTCCCTGTTGAGTCGGTAGCATCAAGGGTCCTGCCTGGCAGAGCGCGGATCCTTAGGAAACATTTGTTGGATGGGTTAGCAAACATTTATAGGTGACCACTGAGTACAAAAATCAATGACTGTGCATCGATGACCAACACACTTCGGATGCGAGGAGAGGCTCCTTTTGCCTGGAGAGAGCAAGGAAGCCTCATCCCCCAGAAAGCTCTAACCTGTGGGTATTTCTCCTTGTAGGATGTGCCGGATGCTGATCTGAATACAATGGGAAGCTGACATCACAGTGGTCCTCACCTGAGCTTCCTGTGAGGTAGCCCTGGATGTCAGACCCTGCTACTTACAAATTTGGTGCCCTTTGGCACTCTTCACACGGCCCTCTACTTTCTTAAGTGTAACTAGGCACAAACACCCATTTCCTGAGGTTAACCTGTGGACTAAAGAAGACTGTGTTGTGTGTGGTTAGAGTCTGGCAGACAGGAGAACTTGAAGCATGGTAACTTTTTTTTTTTTTTTGATGAGCAAAGAATGGCAGCATCAGAGGTGGAAGACAAAATACCCGAAGTCCTCCAATAGGAATTCAATGGCTCCATGTCGCTGAACTGGGGGCTAGACAAAGGTAGCACGCTGCCAGTGGGATCCTCATCCACAGGTGTCAGCAAGTCACAGACGCTACTGGCAGGATTACGGCAGGAATGACATGAGGGACCAGCGCTGCCCCTAGTCCGTGTGAAAGGGTTAAGGCATGTGAGTACATGCTACTCCTGTAATGTGGAATTCACAAGGCAAGTCTAGCTTCTGGCCCCATCCCTGCAATATTCTAGCAAGGTGTCTCCGGCATAAAGATTAAAAAGCTTAAGACATTCTAACACAGCAACACTACTATTGCTGAAATGCCACGCACACTGGATACAAGACCCAGAGGCTCCTGAACTGGAGCTGGCCTGAATGCCTCCTGCCTGAAGACTCTTGGTACCAGAGGGCAAGCTTCCAAAGGAGGGAGGTAACGACACCTATGAATTACAACCTACAACTACTACTTTACTAAAGGAGAATAATCCCTAACTACATTCTAAACGTTTGTCCTTACAGCCACAGATAAGTATAGTCTTCATTCCTCATCAAGGAAACCTTTCAACATGTGGAGACCATTACGGAAAACCACAACCAACCAAAATGCAGATTTGTGAAGCCCAGGCCCAATGGATACATCTACAGTACAGCTCCCACACCTAACACTCAGGGGTCGTGACAGAAGAGGGGCTGGGGAGAATACGAGAGCCAGAGAAACAGGGTCTGCTGTGAGATCGTGTCCCCTAGGATGTCAGAAACTGTATTCATAAAGGCTCAGCAACATCACTGCCTACACAGGAGCTGCACAGAGCAGCACCACAGCCCAGACAGGCTAGTGCGGAGCCCAGGAAGCCCAACCCGACACAAAGAGCAACAAGCAATTACAAAACTCTGAGAGTAGGAGGGGTAGTTTGCCCTTCAGATATATTTGTACAAGTAACATTACACAGACGGAGCAGGCTGTGTTTAGGAATTTTCAGGGATATATGCGATCATGACAATGAATTGTGAAAGAGAGAAGGCATGAATGTGAAAGAAAGCAAGGAGAGGTGTGCAGAAGGGCTTGGAGGGGGAACTATGTAAATTATAGTCTCAAAAAATAAAAGAAAGTGTAATAAATAAAGTTTAAAAAATGACTGGGGCATTCTGACGCAGGAACACTACTTCTGGACTGTTTTCAGAACCCCCTCAGGTAGAGCGGCACTGGGACAGATGAGGACACCTTCTTAGAACCTTTCCACACATGCAGGCCACTAGACTCTGACCTTGCAATTGCTTAGAACAAAAGAAAATTCTAGTGCTTTTGCTTTGCGTACCTCTACGAGTCAGTGCCTTTAATTACAATTAGGAATGCCTTCCCTGGCTGCACTGAGCTACGAATGCTACCAACTCAGCTCAGGAAGGCTTCAGAATACACAAAGAATCAGGTCGGAGACTATTTAAGAGGAACGGTGCACACAGCACACTGCAGACTCTGCTGTTGCCATGGAGAACAGACACAACTCACACCTCTGAGCAGGGCGGTGGAAACCAGCACCTCCACCTTTGCTTTCTGGAAAGCAGAAAGCATCCAACCGCCGCCTTTGCAATTCTAAGCAGTGTCTACTGCAGTCCAGGGGAGTCCTCTAAGTGAGGCCCATCAGACAGGGACAGGTCCGGGTCACACTGGAGCTGCAAACAAGACCAGCAAAGAGATCTCCCTGAGCTGGGACCAAAGATGAGGGCAATTCCCCAGGCCTGGAAGGAGAGCGTTTTAAGTATTCTCAGAGACCACACACGTAGCAATTTCTGCTGTTCATAAAATCTGCAAAGCTGGGGTGAAGGAATGCCTAGGGAGTGACGGGGGTCTGAAAAGTTGGGCTTGGGGTTTCAATGCCATGGGCATGTCAGTGGGATGTATCTGGCAGACATCTGGAGCCAGGGATGACATCTGGGGAAGTCAAACATGAATGCTAATATATGCAAGTGGAAGCAGTTGCTTACTAAGCCGTAAGAGTGGTTTATGTACAATCGTGTCGGTTTTCCATTTCAAGAATATATGTATAGCTGGCAAAGTAAAATTAAAAAACAAGGCCCAAAATCTATAGAGTCTGACTTCACTAAGCGACAGGTGTCTTTATTAGCCCAAGTAATGTCAAGTATATCAAGACCCTGTGGAGCTCTGTAGTTTCTGAGCCACGAGTCTTAATGGACATATTGATTAATAACTATGTAGATGCACCAAGAAAAAGCGGGTAAACTTCTAGAGGTGGTATTCAAATGATTTGCCAATGCGGGGCCTTACGTAGATTGGAGAGGATTTTCATCCTTCTAGCTCTGACTGAATTTCCATTTTGAATGTTTTCCTACTTCTTCAGATGGTTGTACCAGTCAAGAGCCAGCCAAGAAACAGAATTACTGTCTGATACAATGTAAAGGAGTGCTCAGCCGTTATATCTTTGTGGAAGCTGGAGACAGAAGCAGTTGGAGCTGCAGACTTTTGGCTTGGAATATATTTTGGAGCCTAAACTATGGAACCGCTCTGTCCATTAGAAGGGTAAACATAGGGAAAATCTGGTGTGGCCAAGAGAAGGGCAAGTAAGACCTTACCACCATGAACCAGAGCCCCAGAAGGTCACCTGGGAAGAACTGGAGGCAGCATCTGCGTCTGGTGACCGCTGACTCTGAAATGTGCTGAGACCTGCCGCAGAAGGGCTAACTCTCCCTGCGGAGCTGCAGGTACACATTGTCCTGGCGGAGTGGAAGGAGCTGCTCTCCTGGGAGCTGGAAGGACAATGAGGTCAGATGCTGAGTCACAAAACCCAACCCAGCCAGCATAGAAAAGGTGGCTTCCAGCTGACTCGGCTTCAAATGGCAACTGCCTCTTAATGGCTCAAGCTAACCCAGAGCCTTACATGGAAAGGAATCTGAGGAAATGTAGAACCCACACACAAACACACATACACACACACACTTAGCTAGATTGGTTCACCACAGTTTGTGTAATATCTACTCATAATATTTACATTTTATAATTCATCTGAGTCTATGGAATATTAATCAACATTGAACAAAAAACCCTGTGTTACATTCTTCAGAAATTACTTGTCATATGTTGACTGCAATTTTTTTTTTTGAAACAGGGTCTTACTAAGCAGCTCTGGCTGTCCTGTAACTTACTGTGTAGACCAGGCTAGCCTCAAACTCACAGAGATCTGCCTGCTCTTGCCTCCAGAATGTTGGGATTAAAGACAAGTGTCATCTTACCTGGCTTACAAACATTTTTCAAAGATGTATTTTTATTTTATGTGTATGAGTGTTCTGTCTGCAGTGTATCTGTGCACCACATGCATGCCTGGGGGGCACAAAGGGCAAAGGAGGGCACTGAAGCTCCTGGAACTGCAGTTACAAATGTTTGTAGCTGACAAGTGAGTGCTTGGAACCAAACCCAGATCATCTGGAAGAGCAGCAAATACTCTTGACGTCAGAGCCATTTCTATAGCCCCTTGAAAGAAATTTTAAAAATCTATGATGTTGTGCATGTCTCAAGCATGCCTTGAATTCGAGTATAATTTAATGCCCTAGCTCTCTCACATCCCACCCTGAAAGATGGACAGAGTTGTAGTAAGCTTCTGTGGCTGTTCAGCAAGCAGGACAAAGAGACATATTCATATCTGCAAGCTCTGCCAGACCTTAGCCGAGGGAACCACCATCAAGGCCAGTGCCATACATACTCACAGTGGAACCCTGAGCATCTGAGCTCAGGTGTTTTTATTGATTCAGAACTCCTCAGGTGCAGATCATAAGCAATTAAACATTCCCCACAGAAATCTATCACCTGCAGACAATACAAAATGCCAAGGCCTACACATCCCTTTTTCCAAAGTGCACAAAAACAATTATTTTAAACACAACTAAAAATAAACTTCCACAACATTTCTCCTTTTCTGTATAAGAAAAAATTGCTTTACCTTTACAACACCATTTTCTGGAAGACAGTTTCTGTGTCCTGACCCTGAGAACACAGTTTCCAGATTTTAAGATAGAGTCGGGTTTGCAGAAAAAACAACTTGTAACCTTGTCTGCAGGAAGGGTTCCCTCATGGGTGGAGTTCTCATTACCAATTTCTGGACAGCTTATCTTTCTCTTAGTCAAGCTTGCAGGGGAAAAAAAAAAACTGTTCAGTTTAACTAAGTGGCTTTTTGCTCCAAGCCATGGCTACCACAACAGCAGGAGGTCCTGGGCCAGGACATTCTGGTGGTTTGGCTTTTTTTTTCACCACCACTAAGAGGAAACATACAACCCCTTCCATTGATCTCAAACACAACATCCTGAGTTTCACACGCATACAACACAGCTATCCAAAAACTCAGTGTGTGAAACAGTACGCTACCACCAGCAAAGGGAAGGAGCGTCCACTCCATGACCAGGAAAAGCAGTAAGAATCTTGCTTTTCCTGCTCCCAGCTGGATTCTTTATCTCTAAGGGCCTCCATTCTGTGGCTATCACCCCAGAGCTTTTCCCATTTATTTATTAATTTCACAGCCTTTTCTCTTCACAGAGGCCTATTTCCTTTCTCTCCTCTTCTTTCAGGAGCCTTCCATTAATACCTTAATCTCTGTCCTCTGGTACCTTCGCTGAGTGTACTTTACTGGACTCTGTGACGTCTGGAGTTTTCGTCTCTTCTCCCTTGTCTCCACGTTGGATTAGCCGGTGTGATGTCCTGCCCTGTGTTGCAGGCGCCATTTGTTGTAATAAGCTGCTGTGGCAGCTCAGCAAACAGGACAAGGAGGCATATTCACGCCAGGCCTCTGCAGAGGGAACCACCATCATGGCCAGTGCCATACTCACAGAGGAACCCTGAGCATCTGAGCTGAAGTGGTTTAATTGATTCAGAACTCTTCAGGTGCAGATCATAAGCAATCAAACAGCCCCCACACCAATCCAACACCTGCAGACAGTAAAAAACACCAAGGCCTCTGCATCCCGTTTTCCAACAGTGCACAAAAACAATTACTTTAAACACAACTAAAAGTAAACTTCCACAACACAGAGTCACTATGGTGTCTTTTAAAATAAACAGACCAAAGTACATTGTTGTTGACTGGGAGGGATTCCACTGCTCCACCTTTTGTTCCTGGAGCAAATTCTCCTGGTCTTAGAGGCGGATGAAATGACTCCTCAGAGAAAAAAGGTGCTTGACCTATCAATGAAGAACCTGCTATGTAGCCTCCTTAGTGTGAGTGTGTGTGTGGTGTCTGTCTATGTGTGGTGTCTGTCTATGTGCATGTGTGTCTGTGTGTCTGTGTGTGTGTGTGTGTGTGTGTGTAGTGTCTGTGTGTATGTGCCTGTCTGTGTGTCTATCTGTCTGTATCTGTGTGGTATGTGTGTGTAGTGTCCGTGTGTCCGTGTGTCCGTGTGTGTGTGTGTGTGTGTCTTTGTCTGTGTGCATCTGTGTGCATCTGTGTCTATGTGTGTGTGTGTGTGTGTGTGTGTGTGTGTGTGTGTGTGTGTGTGTGTTATGGAGCGGAGCATGGATTACCTGCAGATCCCCTACTGCCTTGCCAGGGTCACTCAGTGAACACAAACCTCTGTTAGCTATCTCCGGATCTGACTGACCACTCCCACACCATGCTCGAGTTATACAGACAAGAACAGGCCAGCCTTCCTTCTTATGTGGGCATTGGGGAATAGAACTCAGATCCTGTTTACCAAGCCAGTGCTGTTTCCCACTGACTCATCTCCCCAGCCCCATTCTTTTTGAAACTACTCCTGGGGCTGCTTCTTTGCCCACCCTGCTCCTCTTCCCCTCTTCCCATCTCAGACTCCCCTCACCTTGAGATCACTCCCACCCTCGCTCATTACATTCATGAACTCAAGAAGGAAGAAGAGAAGAACTTTCTTTGAAAGCCATTCCTTCCTTGAAGACCTGGAGTGATGAGCGTTTAATGACCTATCACTTTCTTTCCGGCGAGATGAGGCTGTGGGATCTAACTAGCAGAAGGAAAGCCAGGCTTCCAGTGGCCATCTTCCCTCTGGAGGCACACGAACCCTTCTGTCTGGGCTGCAGCTGAGCTTGCAGCATAACACGGAATAAATGGATCGCATGTATCACGTTCTTCGTGTGCTAGACTGTGAGAAATAACGGCTTCTTTACACATTATTCCTAAAGCCGCTTTAGCTGGGTATGGTGGGACGCCTGTAATCCCAACTACTTAGCGGTCTGAGGCAGGAGGATTGAGAGTTCAAGGCCAAACTCTGGGACAAAAATAATTAAATATGTAAAAACTACTTTAGACATGCACCCTGCAATGTGTAGGCACGCTCGTCAACAGCGCTGGTGTGCGCAGTCACATGCACAGGCAGAGCATCAGAGAAAGGAGAACCCTTCAAATCACTTGTCAAGGAGTGTAAATACTAACATTTCTGCATTTACAAGTTTTCGTAGGCTTGTTCATTGAGGGGATTTTCTTTATTAAATAAAAAATTCTAGGACTAGCAGTAGGTCTACTGACATTATAACCTGCAGAAGGTTTGAGAATTCGAGACTTTTACATCATAAATCCATGCTAATCCAAACTTTTGATTATGCACAGATCACAGGGGTGACCGGAATGTTTGCGGGGAACTTGAATCATGGAAACCAAAATGCTCACGTTGGCTTCCTAACCACACTGCCATTACTACATAGGGGAATACGCCCTGAACAACCTGCGTGCGAAACGGTCTCCTTTGATCCAACACTTGACGTGCAGTGCTGCATATGATGTGATCAGTGGGGTGTTAGCTTTAGGTTTTTCTCATATCTCATGATACCAGGTAAACCAGGGCCTTGTAGTGAAACCACAGCCAGAGAGGAGAAATTTGAAACAACAGACTTCTCATGAACGTTTTTAGATGTAATAATTGTATGGTGTTTTATATACCGTGGTATGTTTTTAAAGTCCTCACTTAGAAACACACGCTGGGATATGTACAGTGAAATGGTGTCTTGGATTTAATTCAAAATATTTTTCTGGAGAAAAGATAGAGGAACAGGACTGGCTTTCTGTGGTAATTACTGAGGCCGGCGACACGTGCATGAAGATCTACTATGCTCACACCACTGCTTCTGTTCATGTTCAGGGTTTTCCACAACAAAAACTTAAAACAAAATAAACTACAGCACCGGAGCCCTTACCTGATGAGAGCCGTCTCTGGGGTCAAATGAGCACGACTGTAATTGCAGACTGGCCGGTGCCTGGCTCCCCAAGTAGAAAGGTGTAAAGCTTGCACGGGATACTGCAAAGCGTCTTCAAACAACCCAGGCACATTAGAAACCGCTCACCGTCTCCTAGTATGTATGTCATCACCGTCAACATCGTCCTTTGGAGGGAGCCTTCCTCTCTGGAAGGCTCACCCCTTGTGGTGGCAGCGTGGAGTGTTGGCTCCATAGAAGAGCAGGCTCTGGGATGGAAGGGTTTCCGAGAAAGGGCTGCAGGCACCTTACGGAGGGAGAGAGAACAGGTTAGACTGCAGGACGGGAAGAGAAGGAAACAGGAAATGCTCTTCCTTGTGAAGACAAACTCCGAGATCAAAACAGTCTGGTCCCCACCGCCCGCGGTGAAGTGAGTCTCTTCACTGAGGAGTGCCTTCCGTACATTTGGCCTGGGGCTGGGCAAGAGCGTTCTTGGCAGATTTTGTTCTTTGGCAAAGAAACTGTCCAATGTTGAACCCTTGTCTCCTCTTCCGGGTCTTTTTCATTCTGACCCTCTTGTCCTTCCTTTACGGGAAACCGGCATTATTAGAGTAACGCATGTCTTCGGGTGCTGTGCTGGAGACAGGGAAGCTGTAACAGAATATACTGTTAGCTACAAGTAACGTTCTAGAACGTTATTCTCAATGCAGACCCCTTGTACATGAAAAATCAAAGTGAATTGCTTTGCAAAAGACATTTAGGTGAGGGAGCTCACTTTGTGTATAGATGGCTGTGGACAAACCCTCGTATTGTCAATTCATGTGCAGATGGGTAATTTGATGGATAAAAAACCCTAAGAACAGAAGCCCCAGGCTTCAGTAGCTCAGCTTTTTCCAGTGCGGATCACCTGGGCCGTTTTCTCATTACTGCCCGCCCGCCATCTTTTCCAAGCGCTTCAACAGCTACCCCTCTGAGCTCCAGGGGAGCACATCTTCACCTCAAGATCTGTAAAGTGCTGTTTCCTCTGTCTCAGAAACACTCTCCTCCAAAGTGTCTCCATGGCTTGCTTCCTTGCTCCCTCTTGGTGTTTGATCAAACGCAAGTTCCTTGGCATGGTTGCCTCTGACAGCTAACTGATATTAGAGACACTGCCTGACCCTGAATTCTGTATCATTTTTCTCTGACTTACTAGTCTGTATCACATTGGTCATGTTTAAACATGGTGTTTCACTAAATTAATTACTACCAATCCTTCTTTTCTCTATAAAGGCACGTATCTATGTATGTCTTACACTTTTTAAAAGATTTATTTGTTTTATTTTAAGGATGTATTTTGTCTTCATGAGTGTATGTGTACCACCTACATACAATGACTGTAGAAGCCAGAGAGGATGTCAGATCCCCTGGAACTGGAATTATAGGTTGTAATGAGCCAACATGAGCATCCTGGGAACTGAACTCAACTCCTACACAAGCTGCAAGTGCTCCTGACCACTGAGGCATCTCTCCAGCCCTTGTTCCTCCATAGCTCCCCAGTACCAAAACGCCTAGCTGCCACACAGGCAGCCTGGAAATATACGGATTAAACTGAATGAGCAAAGAATGAACTAATTAAGCTAACAAGGAAAATAAGTACAAAAATGTAATATTTGGAACTAGTCACAGATCAGCTATTCATTTTATTCTACATTCCTTCATGATAAAATTCTCAACAAATTAGGTCCAGAGAGAATATCCTTCCACATAATGACATTATGTGGTTCAAACCCACAGACAACTTTGTACTGAACAGGGGAACATGAAAAGCCTTCTCTCTAAAATCAGGAACAAGAGAAAGGGTTTTCTGTTTTGCCACATTTGTTCAGCATACTAGAAGTCCTAGCCAGAGCAATTAGGCAAGAGAGAGAAATAAATAACATCCAAATTGGAAAGGAAGAAGACAAATTTTCCCTGTTTGTAGACAACACAATTTTATATATAGAAAAACCCAAGTTCTCTACCAAGAAAACCGTTAAAACCGATAAATCTAGTAACGTTGCGGAATACAAAATCGACACGTAAAATCCAGCAGCATTCCTATGCACGCATAGGCCACCAGCTAAAAATGGAATCGAGAAAGCAATCCCACTTCAAATTGCTACCAGAGAAACGATGAATAAATCTCACCAAGGAGGTAAAAGATATCCGCAATGAAGATTATAAGACACTGGAGAAAGGTATTGAAGATGACACCGCAAAACGGAAAGACGTTCATGGATTGCAAGAGTGAATACGGAAAAGCAGCCACATCACTCGAAGCGGACTACACACTGTATCTCCGTGACTGTCTGATACTCTTCACACAGATAGGGAAAATATCATGAAACTCAGAGGGAAGCACAGAAACCTTAGCTAAAACAGTCAAAGGCAGCAAAGCCAGCGCATCACGGCGTCCAGCTTCAAACACGCAGCAGAGCCGTAGTGACCAGAGCAGCTTGTCTCGAGCAAAGGTGGACGCCTCTGCTGACCGCCAAGTGCCGCCCTGAGCGTTTGTTTCGTCTCAGAGGCTGAGCGCAGTGACTCCTGTCTCCGTCACCAGGACAGCAGCCTGGGACCTTCTCCTGAGGACCGGGCCTAAGGTGTTCTCTCGGGCGTTGTCCCTGCTTCTCTATGCAGCGGCGCAGGTGGAGTGAGGGTTGGGGTTTGTCAACACAACCCAGAGCAGCTCCGTACTGTAAATATTTCTAACATCTATCTAGAAGAGGACAGTTTTATTCAGGGACAGACACGCAATCAAGCCGTTAGTGACCTGTAAGCAAGCTGAAGAACCTGTGTTTCTAAAACACCAACAATTCATGTTGTAGGCAATTTATGTTAATATGCTGGCTAAATTTACAGTTTAATGAAGAAAAGAAGCACGCTACCTTAAGAATGTTGAAACCTTGTATTAACCGTGTAACAATTAAATGACAGACCAAGGGGCTTGGAGCGATGGCTCTGTGCGTAAGAGATGGCTGGTTTCCCAGCATTCATGTTGAGTGGCTCACAATCAACTTTAACTCCAGCTACCAGGGATCCAGTGCCTCTTTTGGCCACTGCTAGTACTGTACTCAGGTGCACACACTTACACACAGATACACACACACAATTTAAAAATCTTTAAATGACTGGTGGACTTACTCACTGAACTCTTCTTAAGGAGTAGGAAGCAGCGCCGCCCATCTCACGCCAGCCTGACGCCAGGTTCTGAGCCAGCACAGCCGACCACAGAGACATTGAGTGGTGTTTGCAGAGTTCTGCGTACTGAGCAAAGGGCCAGGTGTGGTGACACACTCAGAAGACGGAAAATCACCACAAGCTGGCCCTGCCCCAGGAGCCAAGACAACACAAAGCAAGATAAAATAGCTTGAGAGTTGGCTCTGTGGTTAGCAATGCTTTCTGTGTAAACATGAGGACCTGAGTTCAAATCCCCAGCACTTACATAAAAGCCAGGTGTGGCCGCAAGCGAAAGACTCTGTGTCCAGGGAATAAGGCAGAGAGCGATAAAGGAAAATGTCTGACAGCCTCCTCTTCCAGCCTCCACATGTGTGTGCAGGTCCCTATGTGAACATTCACGGGGAGGGGTGAGAGACAGAGACACAGAGAGAGACAGAGACACACAGAGACAGAGACAGAGCAATGGAGAGACATAGACATGGACACAGAGAGACAGAGACACAGAGAGAGACAGACAGTGGCGGTGGCACACACATACACACATGGACACACACACATACATGCACACACACACACACACACACACGCACGCACAAGCACACACACAGAATAAATAAGGTAAATAAAGGCAGGAGCAAAGCGTTCCCTTGCCCTCCTGCCTGCATTACGCTCCTTAATAGGAAGCTGGGTCTGTCTGGTGGGCACGCTGTCACAGAGCGCCCTTTAATGGACTCTAAGTAGGGCACTGCTGCTGGACTGCGACTACCTTCCTATTTCTCCCTCATAAGAGAAGAACTCTCATTCAGAGGAGCGTCTGTCAGAGGTGACAGCTGTTCTTTGTTGGATGTAGAATCGAGTGAACAGCTAAGACAGCGGGACGCACTCAGATGATTTAATAAAGCTCATTAATGCTGTTGATTTACTCAGCTGACCCAGATAGAACACAAAATCCAATCCTGCTCCACAGCGATGGATCATCAAAATGGATCTGTGTGTTAAACACACAACTGATGTCAAAGTTTAGTTTTAAATGTAATCAAGTATCTTAAGACCAAAGCAGAGCGCGAGGGGAGAATGCTGGTGAGTCTGGGATGCTCCCTACCTGCTTCTTTCGCCTCTAACCCACATATTCACCCTACCTCACCAGGACAGTAACTTCACTCTTATGTAACACACAGTTATTCCTGAGATCAAAGTTCAAAGCTGTTAAACCAGTCGATAGGAAGCCGACGAGTAGCTAGAGATGGCCTTAGCTCTGGGTAAACATCCCTTTGTCTCTCTCGGTTGCACCCGTACGCACGATTCAGCAAGAAATCACCTGACCCAGCAAAATCCACCTGCGATGCATTTGCCGTTCAGCCTCGGAGAGAAAGGGGGAGGCCCGGGTGTTCTCTATCTCTACGCCATCTCTGTCTACCTGTTCACTGTGCCGGAGATCCTCTGAGGCGACTTCAGGAGCCTACGGTTCATTGTCCATGTGTGATCTGTCAGCCCTCCTTCAGCGGGCAGGAGTGGAAAGAGAAGGGGAACTCTACATTCAGTTACAGTGAAATTCAAGCCCCGGCTGAACCTGCGCAATATTAGAATTAGGCTGTGAGCCACACTGCAAACAATAGGCAGTGTCTATCGAGTGTTTATATTTCCTGAGCACTAATGCCCTCAGTCCTCTCAATAGTCCTCTGAAAAGCGCCTTTTCCACTGGAGGGGTAAAGACTCCCAGGGACCAGGGATCTCAGGCTAATACTCAGACAGACCTGGACCTAAGGGCTGAGTGGCCCCTGTGCCCACCCACTCTTCTCAGATGCATCTTTGATCACCTGGATAATATTAATAACAATCTAATACTATGACAAGTATCAGAGGGGGAAAGAGCATGGGGAAAGCATGGGATTCGGGGTCAGCAGTGTGAGTGTACATTAAAGCTCTGATCTATAGTGGGACCTTGAACAAGGGATTCAATAAGCCTGGTCGAGCAATGGGCTCGGCTCTCCTGGGTGTCCTAGGTTTCACTCCGTGTCTCCTTTTCCTTCTAGACTTGGTCTCCCTTCCTGCTCTCCAAATGCAGGGAGCTGCCAAACCCACTGGCTTGTGGAAAACTCCCAGTGGCTAGTTGGGTTGTGTTTACGAAGATGGACCTGGAAACACCATCTGTTCAGTCAGAGTCCGAGGATCGTTTCATTTCATCCTGACTCAGAACACTTGTTTCTGAAGACATTATTTTCCAAGGTATAACTCCCATATCAGTAGGAGTTACCCATCTGGGGTTCAACAAAATTACACATTTCTTCCCTGCAGGACTTCCCAGAGCCTTTATTACTCCAATGTACATTGGGAATCTACAAATGTGCAGGATTTTCTAAATATATCCCCCAACAACGCCTTCTAAAGTCTTCTTAAAGCATCTCACAAGGTGAGTTTCTAATAAGAACTGTGGAAATGGCTTGGATTTGGGAGGTACTGATTAACAAATGTAGGACTCAAAGATTGCATATCAGATCTGGGACTTGGAGGATGAGGTGACTCCATGAGCTGAATCATTCACACCTTTCCTGCATTCATACCCTTGGTTCATTTGCACAGCCGAAATGAAACTGGAGGCCTCTGAGAGACCTGCAGCCTGGCCCAGACAGTACAATAGAACAGGACTCCTTAAACTCTAGAAGGATAATTCCCTGTTTATCTCACTAGCCTCCTGGGGTATAGAGACCTGGCCCTTCGTACCTAAACCTTACAGTCGGTGTGCAGGAATCTCAGTGGCAGATGCATGTGGACTGGGGCCTTGAGAAGAGTTTGAGAGAAGCATAAGAACATTTTTAAAAGAATCAGAGGAGAAACAGAGTATATTCAAAGGCAGCCATCCCCTATAGAATTCACCTAGTCCAACCTTCACCCAAAGCTGTTACTGGGCAAGCGTACAGATTGTACAAGTTGTGTGCTACCCAACTCTAAGTGTGCACATACTTCAAGAATGTTGACCTTGGAAGAATGACTAATCCCTGAATAACATTCTGGAAATTTAGACATGTAACCCCATGGTTACAAGACTGTTTAACCCCATGGTTACAAGAATGAACTTGGATATTCATCCAAAAATCGACTAGACCAAGAACGGATTCTTACAAAGCACTGATTCGGTTGGGTGAGAGCTATCCCATTTAATAACCATTAAACACATTCTTAAAGGTGAGATCAAAAAATCAAACTGACCATCTGTTTCTTCAGATGTTGTACCTGTTGCTGAACCCAGTCCCGGGACCCTTGTGGGTGGGGTGAGCAGGCACAGAGTCAAGGACACAGACTCCCGCAGTCAAGTAAGCGGCAAAAGCAGACTGATTTGTTCCAGGAAGAGGAAACCTCTTTTAAGCCCTCACCCAGCGTCCCATTGGCTCCTGGATTGCAGGCAGCTGTTGTGGCTCTTTCCCATTGGGCTTGCATTCACTACGTCACCTGTCTCTGCCCTCAGCGGGTTTCCAGGTTGGCTGGAACAGGGAGGCTTAACTGCGCAAGTGTCAACAGCGGGCTTATCCATCCCCGGGCATGCCCAGGTGGCCGTAAGTGGGAGCCCAGCCGCTCATGCGCACCACGTGTGCACGGTGTCTGGCAAACCACATGTGTGCACTGTTTGGCAACCCACCAAGCCGTGCATGTGTGCTATTTATCAAGCCGCGTATGCATACACGCCATTTAGCGGCAGGCGTTGTTCCTGTCATATATCCACCCTTCTGTTTTTTATTTTTCTACAATCAGTGGGAACCAGAGTGCTTATGCTCTGATCTCGCAAAAACCTTTATTTCCAAGATTTTTTCTTAATTACAAAAATGGGGGTATTATCTCTGCTTGCCGAGGGTTCTAAGTGACCCAAGTTAAATTGCTCTTCAACCAGTTCTTTAAGGTCAGTGAGCTTAGGATCAATAATAGGCTACTGATCACCCAGACATTGGCATCAGACAGCCAGGCCAAGGGTATACAGGTCAGGTACCACGATGGAGCCATCTCAGCAGCTAACAAGACACGAGAAATCCCCAGGAACATACGATTTGGACAAATCAACTGTGTTTTAGTTAAATCCTTGTGTTTCTTTCAGAATATTCTAGTAAGTTCTCTACATTTCTGTTTTCCCAAGGCAATCTTACCCCTCCCTTATTTTCGTCTGTATAAACGAGAGAACTTTTACTTGCAAAAATCCTAGCCTAGTCCTGTCCAACTGAGAGTGAATCTTTTTTTTTTTTTTTTTTTTGCTTGAGATTAAAGCTAGCCTGTACCTGAGAATTAGCTCAAGTTTATGTAGGGTGGCCTTGGCCACCACAGTCCAGACACTTAAGATAATCTGCAGTCTGTGCTCCCTCCCTTCCATACCTGAAGGAAGTCACCTCCCAGATACTAAGAAACAGTAGATTACTATAAATTGCATTTCCAGGACTGTAGACAAAAAGATAAATCAGCAGCCCCTTTCTCCCAGGAAAGTACTGACATGTTCCTTATTGGCATGTCAGATCATCCAATTAAAGCAATGAGAACCTGTTAGTTGATTCAGGATGATCAATATGTGCTCATTACCCATTTGGTAGAATTTCTCATTTTCCTACAAGTTTGGTAACCCTATTTCTAGTTATTTTCAATAGCAAAAATTCCTTTAAGGATTAGAGAGATGGTCAGTGGTTAAAGGTTCTTGCCGTCAAGCCTAATGATCTCAAGCCCAAGAATCCATGTGGTAAAAGGAGAGAACCAATCCTCAGAAGTTGACCTCTGACCTCCACAAGCGTGCTGTGTCAAACATCCGCTCCCCCCCCCCCCACACACAGAAAATAAGTAAATGAACGGATATAAAATAAGACATTTCAAAGTCCTTTAAAAGCAAGACCCTGGTTTCTAACCAATAGAAAATGTTATTATACCTAACTGAAATCTTGAGGTCAGAGAATTTTTCGAAGTGCAGTCCAAATACTAGTTCAGTGAGCTATGTAACTCAAAAGTGTGTATCTTTAAAGTGAAGTTATAAATGCTTAATTGTGATAAAAATAACTCTTAAGATTTAAATAGATGGAAAATATCCTCTATGTTTCTCAGTCAGGAACCCAGCAAAGTAAGAACTTTCCGAATTCCTTTTAGAACCTGACAGCTAATGGACAGTGAACTCAGGTAGAAGAATCTTTGTACTTCAGTCTGACTCCTGCTCTCACCTTGCAGAGTCTGATTTTCCCACAATGCAACACGCATGTGACTAGCTCTCTGTTATTGACCACAAATATTTTCTTGTCAATAGAAACACGCCAATGGGTGGAAATATAACAGCTTAAGGATCCTACGCAAATGTGGGTTTTAACTATACTACTTATTTTGAGATCAAAGCCAGCCTTGGAATTTCTTAGCAGGAGTCACAGCCCAGTTCCTGGGGCACCATGGTTTTCTGGCTGTTAGGATTCAGCCGTTTGGGTAACGAGGGTTCTCTGTTGTGGAGGACACTGGAGTTTTGAAAAAGAGAAGGCGGCCAGGTGTAGGAGCGTTTGGCATTGGCTGTGTGGTGTGACACTCTGTGAGGTTCCGCACTGAGGTTTTGAGGAACCACAAACTTCCAGGGAGTCAAAATCTCTTCCTTAAAGATAATCCATAGAACATGTTGCTGTCTGTTGCCCAGCCCTCAAAAATAGGGTCCGGAAACCCCGCCGAGAGGATAATTCTACCAGCTCTGTGATCGGGACTGTAATCTCCACGTCTCAGGATTGGACCGCTTTGCACAATAAAATTACCCCATTAGTAAATGATCGGGCGTGCTGGTGGGGCTGGCAACCACAGGAGTGTCTGGGTACCAGACTGGGGGACACGTGATTCAGGCAAAGTCCTGCACACAGTGCAGAGCAGCCTAGGAACATTTTCCCTTTGCTCTGCTGCAGAGGGGACCCTCACCTAAAGCTTTGCAAGAGAATGACTCAGGATGTTCGAACAGTTCCTTTTCCCTTGAGCCGTAAAGGGAGAGAGGTCTATGAAGCTATGGTTTGAGGTCTTAGAAGAAGAATGTGGTGACACGGGACCTGAGATATGACGTAACCGCGTCCATGCACGTCGGATGCTGTTGCTAAGGTGAACATCTTTTTCTCTCTGATCTCTGATAATTGCCTATTCCTCGGAAAGAATATATCCACGACATGATCCCCTTTGATAGCAAATGAAACAAAGTCAGATGTTATCTCTTTGCACAAATTATTTTTAAAATAAAGATAAAAAGTTTTATTATAAAATATAACACTTGTCCCAGAGAAAATTGTCAGAACGTGTCATGCCAATTTGAGACTTTGTATTCATCAAGGACATATACCAAACTGGGAGTAGTGGTATATGCCTATAACCCAAGCACTCGTGAGATGAGTAACCCTCACAGCCCAGTTGGGTTACACAGTGAGACACAGTCCTGAAAAAGAAAATAAACAAAAAACGCTTCAAATCAAAAAGACAAACACTGTATATGTATCTCCGCACAGAGCACCGTGTCCAAATAGCTACCGAGACGAAACTCCGCACTGCATTAGTGGACAGGTGATGACAGTACACCTAGAATTCATGGCCATTGACTGGGGAAAGGCAGCAAAGGGCACCAGGGTGAGGACAAGCAGCCATCACATCAAGATTCCGCACAAGGGTTCTGCCTGTACCACAGTGACGGTCAGCAAGATTAAGAAGCCAGGGACCAGGGACGTTTGTGTCTGGCAAACCCGAGGCCAGAGCAATTCAACGTCAAAGCTACTTCCTGTTGTGAGTGGAATGAGAACTGTTCCCCACAGTCTCCTGTGTTTGAACACTTGGTCCCCAAGTGGTGACTCTCTTTGGGAAGGTTCTGGAACTTTCGAGTGGTGGAGGAAGCCTTATAGGAGAGAGTGGGCCACTGGGGGGTGGGCCTTGAGGTTTTATAGGTTGTCCTTCTTCTTGTTCATTCTCTTTACGTCCTGGATTTTAGATCAAGATTTGCAAAGGCAGCTAGGTGTGTATAGTTCACAATCTCGCCACCAGGGGGCCCTTTGCTGGTCAGAAAACCTGGGCAACTAATCCCCAAGTAGGACCTCAGAAGGATTAAGACTGGAGGTCAAAGTAGACAAAAGTCACAGAACCTCCAGCTTAATCACGGTTACCCAAAATGGGGACAATGTAGCTTTAAGATAATGTATACTTCACAAGTTGTTGATGACACTGAAGACCAAGCAGAAGATGTTGAGTTGAAAAAAAACCAACAAACTAAGCATCTATGGGCAATGCAAAGAAGGACAAAAGAAAAAGAAATCCCAAAATGTATCTCCTGGGTATTAGTAATTAGATGTGTTTTAACAACAGAGTCTATGGTGAAATAAATTCCCAAACACAAAGTGACCTACACACTCCTGGAGATTTACAAAGTGCTTTCCCAGAATCGCGGCTCCAAGAAGTTTCATAAAACTAATTATTTCAAACTTTTCATCTTTCCATGGAGCCTTTCCTGCAGGAACATTTGGAGACATGTGCCCACCCATCCATCTCTCTTTTGGGGATCCTTGTGTAATTCTTGAAGCTCTTGGATCTTGAATCTATGTCACACATCTTTATATCGCCTGGTCTCAGGGGTTCATGTGTTGTGAACAGGTGGCAGGACCGAGCTAGGTGAGAGACCAGATGGCAATGCCAGGAGGAAGAGGAGAACTGGCACAAGGAAGCAATCCATCCTTAATATCCTTATTCGGAAAGGATTCTATCTTGGAGTAAGTCAGCACCCGCTGCTTTTAAAGATGCAGTCCGACTGTCACACAGGAGGAAGGGGAGCCACGCATCGCCCTCATCTAGTCCGTGCCTCATTGACCTCGGAGCCCAGCCACAATCACACAACGTTCCCCTTTTCCAAAGCCACTTAGTTCTGAACCTTTTGAAGAGTGGGTTATCCTCATTGCATGAAAGACGCTTTCTGGGGACTGGGCTGCTCCTCCAACATCAAAGATACATGAAACCCAATTCACCAGTAGCCTGGGCTGTCTGTGATCTTCACCTTGTGACTCCTCCCCACCTCTGGCTTCAAACACTTGTCCCTAGTGACTCCCCAGGACCCTTCTGGAAGGGTCTGTCTAGCTTTGATGTTTGGCCTTGAGCACCAAACACAATTGCTTATTTCATTCTACACCTTACTTCCGTTTCTCAATTCCGTGTGCTTACTTAACAAATCTTATTGTCCACCCTGGGTGTCAGATGCTATGATAGCTCAACAAACAGCACACGAAGATCCCTGATGGTCAGATGCTGACCTTCCCAAGAAGCAGATAGACAATGAGCAGTAAATACCAAATAGATTATAGATTTGACCAGAGATGATAAGTGTCGTGGAAGGACATAGGCGGTAAGGCAGGTTGAGTGCCCCCTTCCTGCCCTGTGAGTGTATTGTCCACCCCATGCTTACCCTGAGCTCGCACTGAGCAAAAGGTTACAGATGAGGGAACCGTTCCAGTCACCTCCCCCCAGATGGAAAAATCACACTGTTAGAACATAATATTCAGAACTGGAGGACTCTTTTGAAACTCCACAGAGGAAGAAATAGGGTCAGAGAGCCTGACAGTCCTCAGCCCATATTCAGGATGAGGGTCAAATGTGACTCACTGGAGCGGTCAGTGAGGGGTGCTCTGTGCTCCCCAACTGGCCAAGGGTGGACAAGGTCCCACTGCGGAACACGGTGGGGGCAGTCTCTCGGCTGCTGCTTCTCTGCGATCATCGTCACCACTTACCAGGCAGAAGGTGAGTGGGTGTTCAAGCTCCCCTGGTGATCTGAGCAGGCAGGACTGGGCAGGACTTTCCTTATTCAGAATTCCCTTTGGTCACAAGCATCTGTGATTCTAGAAAACCACAGTTTTCACACATATCTCAAAATTTGTGAGATTTCAAATGATCTCAGGTTCAGGGCTGGACGTGTCCAACAACCTCTGGCCTGACCTTTTCTCTGCAACTTCAAATGTCCTTGGGCCAGGGGTAAAGGGAGTGATGCAACCATTCAAAGCAGTGGGCCAAGCCGTTCGACAGCTGTTTCCCAGACTGTGGTGGCTACCCAGGGACCCTGGGGACTCGCAGGGATTCTGTGGACTGCTCAGTATTTCCAAGGGCAAGATAAGACTTGGCATGTGTTGGCACTGCCAGCTGCTAGACCAAGGAGATTCGAAATTTCTGTGTAAGAATGGCACTGCCTCGCTTGGATGATGCTTCGTCCCTGCAAAGTGGGATTCTCCACAGTTGCTAAGATGAAAAGCAAATACCTAATATGCAAAAAACAAAGGCAAAAAATAGCATAGAACAGAAATAGGGATACTGGCTCCAGTTGGATCTTAAGCTTTGAGAATTATGTGTATCAGATGCCCAGGAGGCAAGCACCATCCATTAATAACTAATTGGGTGTAAATAAAATCTTATTTCTTTCAAATATTTTGCGTTGACATCCTACTTACTGAGCTGTTAAAACATAAAGTGTAGGGTGTAACTATTTAGTAAATATATCCATCAGTACTAGAGCTTTCACCCCAACTGATCAGTGTTCATGATACTGGAAGATACTCCACATGCCACCAGAGAAAGCAGGTAAACAATTACCTTTCAGTATACAATGGTGACCTATCTGCATGATACCATAGTGGCACAGAAGTTGCAGGAGTAACCATCTGATTAGATTTAAGGCCACTCCGTGAGATGAAACTCATGCCTGGCACTGCTCAGATAACCAAGACTCTGAAACCAGATAGGACATGGGCCATGGGAAAACCAAATACTATTGTTTTTCCAAAGGAAAAAACAAAAAAGGCTTCTATTGACATTCTGCCATTCCTGTAGACCAGGCTCTACCTCAGCCACTGTCAGAACCTTCCTCCTGCAGTAGATGGGAACTAATGGAGATCCCCAACCGGAAAATGTGCAAAGAGTGAAAGACCATAGAATAATCAGTCCTAACTGGAACGTCTTCCTCAAATTCCTCCCCTCAGGGCTCAGGGAACTATGCAGAAGAGAAGGCAGAAAGATTATAAAAGCCAGTGGGGACGGAAGACACCAAGGAAACAACGTCTTTTAGACACAACAGGACTGATGCTCCTGTGAGCTCACACAGACTGAGGCAGCACACAGAGGACCTGAACAGGTCCCGGCCAGACAGGGCCCAGCACTGAGATGTGGAAGTGTCCCCAACAATTAGCAACTGCTTGAAAAGGGAAAATTAGTTTCTCTGAAAGGAGCCTCACTGGGTATACAAACAACACTTAAGGGCAGGACCCATGTCCAGCTGCAGATGACCAACACAAAATGGACTCATGGGTATTTTTGGAGATTTTTTGTCTCATATTACTTTGTTTGGTTTTTTGTTTTGTTTTGCTTTTGTAAACTTCCCGGCCATTTGCTTGTATATTACAGTTTCTTATTTTAAGTTTTTATGGTTGTGTGTGTGTGTGTGTGTACATGTGTGTGCATGTGTGTGTGTATGTACGTGTATGTGTGTGAGTATGTGTGTGTGTGTGCATGCATGCAAGTATGTGCATGCATGAATTTCTTGTGTTCCTAGCTTTTTGTTCTTTTGTTTCTCAGTTTGTTCATTTAATTCTATCCCTTATTGTTTGTCTTTTTTTTAATAGAGAAGAGAAAGAAGGCTTGGCGTTGGAAGGTGGGGAAGATATCTAGGAAATGAGGGAGAGGAAACCATGATCAGAATACATTGTATGAAAATAACTTTATTTTCAAAAAAAAAATTTTTTTTAATGCACCCATTAGCTGTTTCCCTTTGCCTGGGAATAAGATGAAAACACAGTTGACAAGAATCCGCGAGCCACAAGAGCATGGACGTCCCACCTCGGCTCAGGAGCATGGACGTCCCACCTCGGCTCAGGAGCATGGACGTCCCACCTCGGCTCATTATTCTCATTTTCTTCTTGTTGAATAGCAATTTCCTCTTTATGTGGATCTCAGGAAGGTTCTAGAGCTCAAGACAGTGCCGGCGACTCCCTGTGAGTGGAACTCACTGCCCTAACCCCGGGGTCTCCAGGTTTTATGCAGGGGAATTCTCAGGCATTGGTTTCTTTACACATCCTATGAATTCCTCAATCCAGAAAAAAACGCTATTCCTAATTTTTCCCAGATCACCTACCCCTGGGACTACCAGAAAAAACTAGGTATCGGTTAACATGTCTTATGAAAAATTTGATAACTTTTTCTGACAATTAGAAATCCAATGTTCAGTTCCTTTCTATGCTTTCAAAACTCCACACATTCAAAAAGAAAAATGCAGCATCTTCTACAGAACGTGAACTTTCTTCATAATTTTAAAGAGAAATTGAACGATCAAAATGTATTCCATGATATGCCCGTACTATGCATTGTAAACAGCACAAGATATTAATGCATGTTCTTTCCCAGGCTTACAGCCTGGCTTATACAAGTTAGGAAAAGGAAAAAGCAGTGCGTGCTAAAGGACCGAATGGAGAGGATTAGGCTAGAACTACCACACTGAAAGAGGAAGGGGCTCCCAAGTTGAATGTCCACAGAATAGCCACACTTGCCGTGAGTCTTCCTGTCTTACCCTTGCTGTGAGCAACGGTCACATCCTCCCTGGCCTCTCTTCCGGCACATCAAACACTTCCGTATTCTAAATGCCCGCTACTTTGCACTCACAGGAAATTCTGATTTTCTATGTCTTAGTTGGGGTTTGCATTGCTATGGTAAAATACCATGTCCAAAAGCAACTTGAAGAGGAAAGGGTTTATACACATCTCACCACAGTTCGTCACTGTGGAAACTAAGGCAGCATGGATGAAGGATGGAGTACTGATGACTGCCTTGCTCAGTTTACCTTTTCTTATACTCGCAGGACCACCTACCCGGAGATGGCACCACCTACGAGCCAATCTTACAGAGGTGCTTTTCTCAATTGAGGTTGTCTGGGATGACTCTAGCTTGTGTCAACTTTAGGCTGACAAGGTCACTCTGGACCTTACTGCTGTTCTAAAGATCATCAAAAATTAATGTTCTCCTTGCTTGAAAACTTGCTGACTTTGTTCTGCCCACTGAAAGAGGTGTGCTCACCATGCAGTGTGCCTCTTAGCTTCGCCATCACCTCTGCCTTTCTTCCCCTAACCAACCTTTAGAAAACACACAAACATGCGCACGCATACACACAGTAGATATATATGCACATATACAGACACATATATGCACAGTATACTTCACTTATGACAAGTGCCCAAGATGGATCTACTACCATATATGTACATATGTAATTTATGAATACAGTGCAATATATAATAGATCGATACTCAGAGGCAGCCTGCATTGTCTGCCTGTCTATACACAGATATTACATATTAGACCCACCATCTCTGTGGCATCTCCGCCAACCTTTTGTTTCCTCACTGCTGCCATTTCCGACCTTGTCCATTTAGCCGTTCAACACCTTAGTGCCTGTTCAACAACAGCACGTTCTCAGTTCTAGGGGCAAACCGCCGGCTCGAGGAGCACGGGCATTTCTTGTATTAGTCGCTTTTTTGCTACTGTTATAAAATACTAGCACTTCTCCAATATCGGCTGCAGTCACTTCCTCCATCCTGCCTTAGTTTCCCCCAATGACGAAGTCTGGTGAGATGTGTGAGCCATGTAAACCCTTTCCTCTTCGACTTAGAGAAGCAAAGGATTTCTTTGGTCTTGTGGCTCCAGAGGGACAAAGTACATCATGGCGAGGAAAGCATGGCAGCAGAAACAGGAAGCTGACTGTCCATTCATCCAAACGCAGAATGCAGAGAGAGAGAACCGGAAGTGCGGTCAGGCAGTAAGCCCACAAAGCCTGCTCTGCAGTGATACACATCTTCCTGCGAGGCTCCACCCCCTAAAGTTTCCGCAACCTCCGCAAACAGCGCCATAAACTGGGGACCGAGCCTTCAAACACATGCACCTGCCGGACCGCCACACTTCCCTCACAGAGAAACGGAGAGCACAAGAGAAATGTCTCTCAATAAAAGAAAAACGAATTCAGCAAAAACATCAAAATTATTTTAGCTAGAGACAAGGTGACCCCTTGGACACTCGAGTGAGGAGTGGGGCTTAGAGGTCAAGAAATCCCGGATGTCAGATATCACTGTGTCCAGGAACCATCTTGATATTCATTCTGTTTGGTTTCTCCCATCCCCGTAATTGACATCTTGATCTAGAACTCGTCACTGCTGAGAGCTGCTAATGGACAAATCAAAGGTACTTTTTAATTTTAGTTCTTTGTTCCCTCCTTATTTTGGACACAACCCTTTTTCTTTAGGGTTGGGCGGGGAACCTGATATGGGTAAGGCAAACTCTTTACTGCTGAGCTACACCCTCAGCCCTTGCTTTTCTGTTTTGTGACAGAATCTTGCTGTATAGTCCAGGCTAGCCTTGAACTCTCCATGTAGCCCAGGCTGGCCTTGACTCATAATATCTCTCATCTGCCTTCAGAGTGCTGAGATTACGGGCAGGCACTGCTATGCCCTGACATCATCTGGATATGTTTTAGGTCTGTTTTCTCATGCATTCTCCTTTCTCCTTAACATAAAACATATGTTATATAGCTACATAGTTATAGAATATATATTAATGTTATAACATTAGTAAAGATCAACTTTTTTCCATATCAATTAAGTTTCTTTACATACTTTCAAGAAACTTATAAAATGGAAGGAAGAAGGAAAAGGGGGAACTCCAGCTTGGTTCTATAGTGCATCGCCTTAGTCAGTCTGTCCCTTTAATACAGTGTCATTGATCATCTCCTCCTTGTGCCAGACACATAAAGATTAGATGCATGAGAGAACTTGCTGGCTTCTGGCGGTAGCAAGCTGACAGGGAAGGTAATCCCGAAATAAATAATTAACCAAATTAATGTATGACCAACCATGCACCATAGTAAGAGCCAAGGAGTGAACAACATCTGTAACATCTTGCTGTTTGAAGAGTCGTCTGTGGACAGGCAGCAGCACGCTCGCCTGGGAGCTTGTTAGAAAAGCAGAGTTTCAGTATCCATCAGGTAACTCCAGAGACTGGATATGCATTTAACAAGATCCCTTGAGGATTTGCATGCACCTTAGAATTTGAGAAGTACGGCTCTCTAGTCTCTCTAGTTCACAGGGCTGTGAGAGATACAAACAGGGACCTAAGTTCAGCCTGTGGGTCAGGGAAGGGTTCCCTGCAGAAACAGCCAGAAACAGTTGCTGATCAGGTTAGGAAGGCAGAGGCTCCATGGAATCCATGAAGGCAGGTGGAGAATGTGCATCTTCTTCCTAAGTGCAATTCAAGTATATGTATATGTATATGTATATGTATATGTATATGTGTATATGTGTGTGTGTGTGTGTGTGATAGATAGATGATAGATAGATGGACAGGTAGATAGATGGATGGATGAATGGATAGATAGATGGATAGACAGACTGATAGGTAGGTAGATGGATAGGTAGACAGACAGATAGATATGTGGATATGAGTGTGGAGTTTGTGGGAAGCAGGTGAGTATAGGCCTGGGAATGTTGCAGCATACATGTGGAGATCTGAGGACAACTGAGTGTCAGCTTTCTCCCATCTCTCTGAGACAGGGCCTCTTACCGTCTGCTGCGGTGTACAGCGTCTAACTGGCTGTCCGGCCCTCACTTACCATCCAGATGCACTGGGCCACAGCTAGCTCTGGGGATCTGAACTCAGGGCTGCTGCTGTAACAAAACCTATGAACTACACAGTTATTCAATAGAAACCTATTTTCTCACAACTGAGTGCTGGAGCTCTGCGGGGAGCAAGCACAGTTTGCACCGAGAGGGGACTCTCCCGGCTCGCAGGAGGACATCATCCGATGTGACCTCCCAAGTTAGAAAGAAAAACACCTCTCTCTGGTTCTTCTTTTAAAAACAGGCATGTCTTCAAGAAGAGCCCATCCCTGTGACCTCATCTAATTCTAATTACCCAAGTTCCCCATCTCTAAATATCATCCCTTCAAGTTTAGCTCGTCAGCATCTGAAGTTTGGTGGGGGCTGGTGGGTATGTACAAATTGGTCGCCAATAAGGTTTTAAGTAAAGAAACATGAAGAATAAGATATTTTTGTATGTTCCTGCTCAGGATGAAGCATTATGAAGGCTTGAAAGGGGTCAAGAACATATTCACAGCCATGGATGGCAGAGCAGGCTGTAATCCCAGCTATGTGGAGGCTGAGAACCAGCGAGCACACATCCAAGGCTCTGCTTGGGCCACAGAGCCTGGGCAACTTAATAAAATCATTTTTAAAAAGGCAGTGAAAGGACTGAGCTGTAGCTCGGTGGTGGAGAATTTACACAATGTACTCAAGGCCCTAAGTGTGAATGACATCATAGGTTCCGAAAGAGAGGCTGTGGAAGGAGAGAGAAGAAGAGGAGGAGAAGGGGGAGGAGGAGGAAGGGGAGGAGAGGAAAGAGGAGGGGGAGGAGGAGGGGAGGAGGGAAAACTGGCAACAACAGGAGAGGAGAAGAGGAAGAAGAAAAGGGAGGGGAGGGGAGGGGAGGGGAAGAGGAGAGGAGGGGAAAAGGCAAGGCACACACTCAGGAGAGCAGCTATCCTTTCAAGAGTTAAGGTAAATTAGGATGCTGATACTGGTACTTTGCCTGAATACTGGCGGAGAAGGAACAAAGTAAAGTGTTCTAAATATTCAGGTGTGTTAAACTCGACAGACTTTGATAATGGATTTCAAGTTGTGGTTTGGGAAGAAAGTCAAGAAAAAGTGCTAGGTTTTTGGCTGGTACAAATGAGTAAGTATGATGTCATTTCTTGTGTGGCCTCCTGTCCAACGTAGAAATCACTGTAAGAACAGCCATCATGTCAGTGAAGCTCTATTACGCCAGCCTTTGTAGAGATGTTCTATGCACACTTGCTTAATTCATGTAGGACACAAACCTGTCTTCCAGAATGGCAAGATCAGCTCAGGCAAGCAAGCTACACAAGGCTACATTGTTAAGGGCTTCAAATAGTTTGGTACAGTGCACAGTACAGAGGCCCTTTGAACATCAGAGGCGCTAATGTGGATGAGGGCAGCGTGACTGAGGAGATGGCAGGTAAACTGAGGTCTACACACTGGGAAAGGAAGGAATAAACACGAGGAGAGAGAAGGGATTCTTTAGGAAGACAGGAGAGGTAGAGCTGGCTATAAAGACAGGGGCCACCTTTCACAGGACCTTGGAAGGCTATAATTTGGATTTTATGGAGGGACAGGTTTGAGTGTAAAAGGAACAAGACTTTACACGACTTCAGAAAAACCTGTCTGGCAACAGGGAAGACCAGAGCGGAAGAGCCTTGGATCTCAGAGGCCATCAATTAGCTTTTGCATCATATGGGGGATAGGTCAGAGCTCTGGCCTAGCTTGGAAGAAAAATCTATGAGACTTAATGTCTTTGGGTATGATGGGTGTTGATGGGGGCTAAAGTTTAAGGGATAAGATTAGGAGAATTAGGAAGAGATGGGGAAAGGGATAATTATAAATTTGAGACCGTGCAGGTATGTATGGCATAAGGGTATTGATATTTTAAAAGAATTTTCACCTGTTTGAATCGAGCTAAATTAAATTTTCAGAAAATCTTCAAAAACACAGACTGGACGAAAGTCTACAGACGATATTAGCTGAAAATGAAAAAAAAAGTGTTAAGTATTAACATCAAGAGGAATAAAACATGATGGTCTATTGAGGAAAATTAGTCCACAAATCACAAGAAATGCTGTGTTTTAGGGATGGAATTGCAAAATTAAAAAAAGAAAGAAAAATCTTTACATCCCTCCCGGTTGTTCCATTCGGGTGCATTAAACAGTTGCTTATATACCTTTAAAAAAACAGTTATGCTTAACCGTTCAGATGAATAGAGTCTTTGTTCTTGCCTGGAGTTAGTCACGGGACCACCATACTTAATTTTTAAGATCCACAATGTTGTGTTTTGTGGAAAGAAAATGTGTGCTTATTGTGTTTTCTAAATGCCATATGTTTTTGTTTTCAAAGCATGCAGAAATGCTGTTGACTGGGGGTGGGGGAGTGGGGGGGAATAACTCTTTCTGTTCCTCTTCGGGTTTTGTCTTGGGGAATCCCAGCATCTTCATGGACATGTTTCGTGGACTGAGACAGGAGGATGCCCCTCGGGTCAGCCCCGTGTGTCAGCAGTGGGTACCTTCCCGCAGTCTCTGCTGCACTAAGGGCACCGTGGGCCAACGCGCGAGTGTTTATCAAATGGCATCTGGGAAGGTTAAGGCACAGCTAATCCTTCCCTGGACCCGGCGGGAGCCTCAAAGCTTAGCGTATAGACATCAGGTCTGTCGTCCGGCATCCCTGATTGAAATCCTAGTGCTCGGGAAACTTGGATGGAAGATACTGTGTTCCAGGAACTACACCGCAATGACGACCGTTCCAGCAAAGCCGAGTCCGGGGCCACCAGCCGCATCTGGTCCTGGTCTCCCCGGCCGGGGACTGTGTGCGAGCCAGCGTTCGGCAGGGTATTGATTTCCATGGCTAACTTCGAATTATTCCCCTTTTTTATACACAGGTCTGCAGCTGTACGCTTTGTCAAACGGCGTGAGGACTCGGGTTTGGGGTCCGGCTGGATTTCCCGGCCGTCTTAGGAGTTTCGTGTCCCCGGAGAGTCGCCCGTTCGACTCCCAGCCCCGGCTGCCTGGAGCGTTTGCCGGAGCTAGCCCTCTGTGCGCTCTGCCAATCATGTGCCACTTTGTCAAGGGGCCGGGACTGCTTTCTCGGGAGAGGGAGATCCCTCTTCCATCAGTATGGACGCGCTGTTTTCAGACCCTGCCAGCGCCGTGTTGCTGTGTCAGTCACCCTATGAGGACCAGTTTCAGACGAGGAGGGCTGACGAGCTGGCCGGCGATTGGCTGGCTGCGCCTGGGCGGGGCCTGGGGGGAGGAAGGGCTGCAGCTCACAGCAACAGAGTTTAGACTGTCTTTGCTTCATCATCTGAAGGTAAAATTTTCCAGCCGCGGCCGACGGCTCACAGAGTACAATAAGCAGGGACCGAGGACTGTGTGCATGGAGCCCCGTTCCTCATGATGCGGTGGTGGAGCCGCGGCCACTCCGTCCTGCCAGATGTTCTTGGGGTGCGTGGGGAGCACGAGCGGAGCTGAACAAGGTAGGAGACCCCCCACCCCCCCTTAATGTTTGAAGAGTTTGCTGCAGTATGCTGCATTCCATGTGTGTGCTTAGGGGAGCCAGGGAGACCGGATTCCACTAATTCGAACGGAATACTCGCAGGAAACCCTGGAGTTTTACGTAACATTTGGATCTGAGAACAAGAAATGGCAAAGCTGGAATCTAACGCCGCCCGAGTTGGGGTGAGGCATAAAACCGAGGTCTTTATTTATTTATTTAAGGAACAGATCCGTTTATTATTATGATTACTTTTAATTATCTGAAAGATCTAGGTCATAATTTTCTTAAGATAGAGAAAGGTTTTTACTGCCATGGTGAGCTACGGAATAAAGTTTACATGGATCCAGTTCTTTGAAAACACACATGAAATTAAGCATGTTTTTCTTTTTTTTAAAATCATGGTAAATAATAATCTGTCGAACGTTTGGTACTGAAATGTGTCCTTTTCTTAGAAATTGGGGGCCACCCTGGTGCTCGGGCATCGGCTTTAATTGAGTTTCAAAAGCACATTTTAACCACCAAGCCAGAGTAGCTTCCTGGCTAGTCTTAGATACTGTAGTTCAATGTTTACATTGCTTTTCCTGGCAGTCTCCGTCTTTGTTTCCAGCTTAAAAGTGGGACCATTATATTCAAAAGGAAAGCTGGGTTAATAATGCTTACTGCAATTATCTGATCGGTATGCATTTTTAATGAGAACACACAGCCAGCAGAATAATTTAATGAGAGCAGGCTAGCTTTTAAAGCTGGGTTCTCACTATGCCCAGCCAGATCAACTTTCTTGCCGAGAAGCAGCGGCTAGAAAGGTTGAAGCAGATTTATTTTTAACACACTTGGCCCAGGAGAAGGAAAGGATCTCTCCATGTTAAAGAATTCTTTCTGCCCTTTTCCGTTTTAAATTTCTGCCAGGCATGAGGAAACGGAGCTTTTTGTTAGGCCTTGGAAGCATGTGTTTACAATAAATGTGTAACATTTTTAGAATAGTTAGCAAGCACCGAAGCGAAGGGGGGGGGAACTGGCCTAACCACCACCCCTGTGAATGTTCCAGCATTCCTCAGAAAGCATTGCTGTCCCTTTAAAAGACAAAATTTAAGTAAGCAAATATCTATTAGGGGATATGTATATTTAGGTGACAATAAGGAAAAAATTTAACCAGGAAGCATTTTTAAAATCTACATAAGAGGAAGTTTCTTCCTCTCTTTTGCTCTGTTCAGGGGCAGCAGTGTTCATTTAAGTAAGGGCAATGCCACGTAGATTCTTCCAGACCCGCTGTTTTTACTCTCAAGGAGAAGTGCAGGACACTAGCCCAGAACTTCTGACGTCATCCCCCAACTATTTCTGCTGTGTGCTCTTTTATTCAGCTTGTGGGGAGGAATATTTCTCCATGTCCAGGCCAGGAACGTTCGAACTCCCAGTTGGCAGGACTTGAGTTATGTCTTCCCGTTTAAACCCACAGCCCATCCATCCCCCTCACAGGCCAAGTAGGGGGACTTGTGTGCCTGTGCGACAGGCACACAAGTTTTCTGCAGGCTTCTGGCTTGGCTGATGAAAAGCCATGGGGAACCTTCCTAGCTGAATTCCACTTCTTTCTGGCCTAACTCTCCCATGGTGCAGCTCGGTGAGGCTACCTGTGTGGACCCCAAGTGTGTGTGGGGGGCTCCCCTCCCCAAGAACCATTATCTAAGGTCCAGGCTATGCCGTGAGGTTCAAGGTTGGCTGGATGACGGGTGACAGCTGCGTTTATAGATAAGGCACCTCGTCTAGGGCAGTTGGCTCAAAGGAGATAAAAGACCATAGTGTTAACCCTGTGTCACAGGTGTCTTGTGACACCTCTGACTGTACAGACCAGGGGAAAGGTTAGTGTTTATCGGGGTGTTTTTTAAAGAAAGAATTTGGGTTAGAGCTCACTGCAGTTCCCAGGAGACCCCAGTATCAGCTGGGCTCCTCCTTCCCACCTCTTACTTAACATGGCCTTGAGCAAGTGCCTAACTGGGCTTCTCTTCATAGAACATGTAATACTAGTTATACTTTTTCTTATTCTAGAATTCTAGGGCCCCATCCGGTACAAACAACAGAAACAAAAGTTGTTTGTCTCTTGGTCCAGTGAGCTGTGTAAAAGCATAAAGGGAGGAGAGTGGAGACATTGTTGCCAATGTCTTGGGGTGTTAAGATGTAAGAGCACAAATACAAAACCCTTCAGTGTCTGTCAATTTCACATGAATTTCTTGGGATGTGTGTGCCTAAACCAACAAATGAAATTTCCAAAGAAGTCAAAGCATGGTTGTTTGTGTTTTTCTGCACTGATCTAGTCTAATATTCTAGAAGCTGGACAAGCCAGCTTCTCCCCGCAGCAGGCTTCGTAGTGCCTGGGTGCCCAAAGTGTTCGGTGCTATTTTTACTTTGACTTCTGTATGAAATTTGTGGAAGTGGCCTGAATCTGAGAGGGAGCCGGGCGGAAGGGAGAAAAAGATGCTTGTGAAATACACTGGTCATGTCGCTTTACTGCTTAACAGCCTGCCTTAGCTCTGCTCGTTGCTTTAATTTGCTGTTGCCATGGTGAAAACAAATCAATATCACATGGCTCCCAGCCAGTCCCGCGCTCTGGGAGCGCCATAGAAATCCAAGAGCAGGTACTTGGGATTTCAGGCAGGAATGGGCGGAAGAGGATGAAGATGTTGAGCTCAAGTGAAGTCCTCCTGTAGAAAGGAGTTGGGTCAATCCAACATACATTCTCTCTTCCTTCCTGCTTGTATTGTCTTACCAGCAAGAAGAAAATGTGGGAAGAAAGGCAGGCTGACTTGTTTACGATTTCCAAAATAATAAAACAGAAGCAGTGCAGAAGTAGGTGTTGGGGGGGCATAGCAGTGAAGGATTCTAGTTAATGAAGAGATGGTTCGTGGATGACCGAGAGGTAGTAGTTGTGGGAAACAGATTGGGTGCCTTCAGTACCTCCACAGAGAGCTGTCTCTGAGAGGCCATTGGGACCTTATCAGCTACTACTGGCTTGTCAGGCAGAGTGCTGGCAAAGAGGAAGGGGGGGGGGCAGAGCAGTGAGGGTGAGGAGTTCTAGAGAAAGGAGGAGCCGGCAGGAGCCCCAAGTCACCACAGATCTGCTGGTCAAAAGCCAATCAGGTGCATACGGAAGAACCCCAAGGTCACAACCCCAGGAGAGCAGGACAGTTTCACAAAAGCTGCAGAGGCCCAATCTGAAGCCCTGAGATGAGAGCTGGGGGGAGACTGCAGGAAAAAAAATGGAGGGGTCAGGAGCCCAAGCCACTCAGTCAGATAGCTAGAGATGCGCGCTGCTGTTGCACGAGGAGCTTGGCGTTCCCAGCTTTGGCATTTTCTTTCCCCTAGCCTTTTAGTCAGTCCAGTTGTTTTCCTTCTTGAAAATGTGTGCCCAGTGTCCCTGGCAGCCAGAGTAATGGTCCCGGTGAGGAGCCAAAGGTGATACTCCGTGTGCTTCAGGCCTGTGCCTCCCAGGGCTGGGCTTGTCACTGCCAGGCCCCACCTCCACCGCAGTGCTGAGTGAAAACAGGTACTTGCCGAAGGCCTCAGCAGCCTTCCCTGAGCCCCAGCCCCAGGCTGGCGGACAGTTTTCAGCTGGCCTTCCCGGACTCCTCAACATGACAGAGTGCCTGGGACCCACAATGCACTTTAGTGTTCTGACAAAGACCGCATTGTCTAAGGTCTCTCGGGTCAGCTATTCCATCAATCAGTCAACAAGTGTTTGTTAAACATCTTTTGAGCAGGCTCCTGCATTTGGTTAGAACATTAAGTTATCTAGTTCCCGCCTTTGTGTGTAAGTACAGACACATCTGTCATGAAATCCTAAATTTCAGAGGCTTTAAAACATCATTATTGGCTAATATGAAGTTAGCATTGTTAATCATCAGATCTGTTTTTAATCTAGATGCGGTCCTGGTGTTTGAGGGCAGAAGTAAACAATAGGGTTTTGTTTGTTTTTTTTAAGATTTTTATATTTTAGACACCGATGTTTGGATACCTGTCTTTTTTACATCAGTGTGGTTTAATTAACATAAAGATGAGCCACGGTGTGTCAGAGTGCTCGAAACATCCAGAATAGACGGCTACTGAGCGCACTCAGAGCTCCAGCCTCAAGTGGCAAGGGGCCATGGGCACATTGCACATTAAAGCCTTAAATGCCAGCCAGTGAACAAAAGGAAATCTTAGCCCCTCTCCCACTTCTGAGCTGCTGCCTGCCCCCAGAAGCCCGTGATGCAATTATGAGGAAACCTGACGCTGCCTCTGGAGGATTATACTCCCCCACCTTCTTCCGTAAATGCAGGGGCTTCGGTTTTGTTTCAGTTGATTTCCCTCTCTAAACTCCAGGTTGTTTTGATGGTGGTACTTTGGGGATTTTGCCAAAGTATGTATGTCCGTCTGTGTGTCCGTCCATCCTCTGTTTGAGGCTGAAGGATGAAGTTGGGGGCAGAGCAGAGAGGGGAGGTGGAACGTGCAGCCTTTCCTTTTAAAGCATGTTTCAATCGGCCATGGGTCTTCTTGGACAGAGGAGCTGGGCCAAGGTTTGGAGCATCCATGGTGAGCTGAAGAGCTGCAGGGTGCAAGTCATCTTAGTAGAAACAGGAGAGGCTGTGAGGTGCCCTGAAACACTGCAAGTCTCTTTCCTGAGCTGTCTGCAGCACACAAACCCTGGGAAAGCAGATCTTTACAAACAAGAAGAGCAAAGCATAACTTGTCTTCAGAAAAGTAATTAACAAAGGTGGGTTTTCTTGTCCTCGACAGGGGCTTTTGCTGATATGGTCTCTAATAACAGCTCAAATGGGGAGTTACAAGGTGGGATCCTAAATTAAGGCACTCTCCCTAAAACTCCAGTAGATGAGTTATTACAGATTTTAAAACTTTTATTTGTTAGGTGACTGGGGATACAACCCAGTTAGTAGAGTACTTACCCAACATACTTGAAGCCTTGGGTCAACCCCTACCTGGTACCACCTCAAACCGGGTGTGGTGTACACTTGAGATCCTGGCACACAAGAGCTGTAGGCAGGAGGATCAGAAGTTCAGAGTCATGCTTTGTTACGTTGTGTGTGTGTGTGTGTGTGTATGTGTGTGTGTGTGTGTATGTGTGTGTGTGTGTATGTGTGTATGTGTGTGTGTGTGTATGTGTGTGTGTGTGTATATGTGTGTATGTGTGTGTGTGTATGTGTGTGTATGTGTGTGTATGTGTGTATGTGTGTGTATGTGTGTGTGTGTGTGTGTGTATGTGTGTATGTGTGTGTGTATGTGTGTGTATGTGTGTGTGTGTGTATGTGTGTGTATGTGTGTGTGTGTGTATGTGTGTGTATGTGTGTGTGTGTATGTGTGTGTGTGTGTATTCTCCATCCCCATGGTTGATTGACTCGGATTTTGAAAGCACAAGAAAAACTTCTGAATGTCCTAGGTACCGGATGTGAGGACAGAGATTCATGTCCCCACCTAAGTACTTTCTTAGACAGCATTCCATTTAGACCTAGGCAGCATAAAGGTAAAGCACTCAGAGATATAGATTTTTCAGCTTGGATTGCTTGGGTAAGCTTCTGGATAAAGCTCATGCAGACCCCATTCCCCCACCCAGCCACATAGAGTGAGGTATTTCTAGAATGCACAACTCATGAATGATTGTAAATGAACTGCAAGCCGGAGAATAATCAAAAGTCAACAAAGACAGCAGCTTCACAGCCTCTGTTCCCCTGAGAGCACCTCGCTGTGTTTCTTAAACTGGTAGAAGATGGGTGGAGGTTGGACATGATTATTGTAGGGGCATTCATTACAAGCAAGCTGCTTTACATATAGCTTGTGAAATTGGAACTTCAGGAGGTTGCCTGTGTCCTGTCAGATCAACAGCACTCTCGGTTTGCTGATAGAAGAAAAAAACTCTGAAGACTGGGTACCAGCCATAGCACTGCAGAAGCCCGGCCCGGCTAGCGCTCACTCTCAGGCTCTGAGCCCAGGTTCTATAGGAGCCAGCGCTGCAGGTTTTCAGCTGAATAAATAAGAGACGTGAAAGTAAATAACTGACAGAAGGAACTGAAGGCTCAAGGTTGAAAGATAAATTGTTTTAGAAATTTCAGTTGTCCTTGGTCTCCGTATTCTAGTAAATTCTGACTGTAAGAGTCGTGGTTACGTCTTATATGTATGTGCTATTTCACATTTTATGCTTATCTCCTCCAGTGATCAGAACCCTCATTTCCTGTTTAACAAATTAAGTGAAAACAGGATTTGAATGAAGTTAAAGTAGTACGCTACAAGTTTTAGTAGCCCCGAAGTGGAAAAGTTGGTCCTCAAACCAATGGTCATGTATGCATATGGTATTTAATGAGCTAAATGAATCCCACCGTGGCTAACTTGAAGCTGTCATACAATGTATGTGATACAGTTGAGCAGAGCCCAACCCTAGCAATTTTTAGAGGACAGTAGTGTTTTTAATTAAGAGATTGAATTATCCTAAAAAAAAATCTATAAATTTCTGGCATCCTAAATGCAAGCTTCAGTTAATCAAACTAAAAGTATTGGGGAAGTGTATATGATATAGATGATTTATTGCTTACGGTTTTAACGTTCTCAGAGTCTGGGAACGAGGCTGTGTTTGGGTCAGGTGATGGGCTGGATGTCACGGGAGGAGGGACGCCTTCTCTGGCTCCAGATGCAAACATTTTGTCTACATCAGCCTTTCTAATGTGGAAAGGCTATACCCAGACAAAGGATAAGACTATTTATTACTAAGGGAAGAGCTCAGCTTATATATTATTTAGTGTGTGCCCTTAAACAGTCGATTTTCATGTGTATTTGCTGATGTATAGATCATATTGACATTGTTACACAGGAATACCATTTGTGAATAAAGAGCTGTTCCTCTGATAGTTGTTTCTGCTTTAAAAGTATTTCATGACAGAAGTGTGTGATCAAATAGCACGGAGAGCTCAGGGGTCAGCAGCTCAGGGGAAAAGGACAGTGATGAGGGGGAGGAACCCCGAGGAGAGGAGACTTCACAGAATAAGGAGCCAGCGTTGAGGGACAGTGAGACCGGAGCTCCATGAGGCAGACGGGTACCATGAGGGAGAGCTGAAGAGCCACGCAGCAGAATTTAATTCTGTAACCCATAATTCACATCTAATACTTCCTAAAGATTCTACTGTGATCCAGAAGATGGGGTTAGAGGCTAGACCACTTGTCAGGAGTGATACTGCTGGGCAGAAAACGCTACAATAGTCTAGGCGTAGTGTAGGAGAGAGGTGGAAGAGAGTAGAGGAGGGAGGATCCAAGAGACAGCATAAAGGAAAAACAAGAGAAGCTGGCGAGAGCTTAGAAAAGCCAAAAATGGATTACAGTTTCTGTCAGAAGAGACACTGATGGTGCTGTGACCGAAAGGGGGTTAGAGAGAGCGAGAGAACGAGAGACCAGCCGATGGGAGGAGGGTTGGAGGAGGAGCAAGGATGAGCCGTGAGTGTGCACGTTGTACTTTTAGCCAGAACTGGGCTACATCTTTGGAATTACCATAGATACCCGACAAAGTGGAGAAGACGGAGGACAGCCTAGATCCCAGGCTACCCGTTTCTAATCTGGAGACAGCCGTTCCGGTCACAGACGCTCACCACCCCACGGAAGGAGGACGCAGAGAGAGACAGGCAATTGACCAGCGCTGAGCCTTAAGAAAATTGGTCAGTGGCCCAGAAGAACCTAGGAGCTAGCAGAGAATCAGGAACTAAACACACATAAGAGAACAAATAGTTTAAAAAAATAAGTACGCAAATCTCCTGAGAACCATATCCTAATCTCCAGGAATCTACAAGAACATTTGTTTACTTTGCTTGTTGCTGGGCAACATGCCCAATGGCAGCACCTGGCGGAAGGAAGGAAAGGCTTATTTTGGTTCAGTCTGAGGGTCTGGTCCATCATGGCAGGGAAGTCAAGGAGTGGGGCTTGCGGTCCTTGTCCGTGTTAGGTCTGCAGTCAGGAATCAGAAGGGGAAGCCGAGGCTCAGCGCTTCCTCTTTTTCACCCAGAGCCTCCTTAGTCCTAGAAATGGTACCACCCACATTTAGGGTGGGTCTTCTCAATCCTAAAACTCCCTCATAGACATGCCCAGAGGTTTGTTGCCATGGTAATTCTAAATCCCATCCAGTTGACAATCAAATTAATGATCAGAGCCTCCTACACATATTTCACCCTCTTTAGCATGAGTCCCTGGCAGTGATCCTGTTGGATCCTGTTTGTTGATAGTCATGTTTAAAGCCACAGAGCAGTGGGTGCATACGGAGACATCCATAGCTGCTTCTTTCATGTATATAGGTGACTGAAAAAGTAGATTTTCAGAGGTCACGCATTTCAAAGCAAAATTATCAAGACTTTTGCATCTGTTGTTTAAAAGACGTAATTCCAGGATGTCACTGGTTGGGATAGGAATTCCAGAGTGAAGTGTCACCAGACATGGGTTGCCTTGTTTTTCCTAGGTCTGTCAGATCTCTCTTGAACCTAGCCTTAAGGACTGCTTGGAAACAAATTCTCAAGATGAGCGAGTACTTGGTGTGGTTTGGAGACGGTTGGTGCCCTCCTGCCAGATGCCTCCAAGAACCAAACCGAGCAGCACTGTCACAGCGGGCTCCCTGTTCCTGCAGGGCACCTGGGGATCTTATTAGGAATGTGGATTCCCATTCAGTAGGTCTGGGGTGGGGCTAATACTGTGCTTCTCTAACAAGCTCCCAGAGGATGGAGACGGGGTCCCACTCATCCGGCTCACCTGGGAGGATCTGGAACTCTAGGGAAGCTTTGTGGAAATATAAGTGCCAGTAGATGATGGGCCTGGTGGCTCACCTGAGAGCGCATGTAGGGGTAGAAGCAGGCAGCTTCTGCAGGTGGAGACTGGCTTAAAGGTCAGATCATACTGATGTCACCTCCCAGTCTTAGACTAGCCCAGCTTAGGTCGAAAGGATGACAGCGGCGGCAGGCATCTCTGTGACTACACAGAGCCCATCTGTGGACATCTCTGATGCCTAAGTGTGTGTCATCTTCGTGGACACAGACTCATCAGAACTTACACAGGAAGTTTGGTCAACACCCCCAAGCAAGGTCGTTGTCTGTGTGTCTGCTTCGGGATTTTCTTTTTCTTCCCTAAGAAACACATGGTTTAAAGATCAGTCTGGAACAGCACCCGCCATTTCCTGTCTAGGTAGTGCGTGGATCTGAAGGCCGACATCTAATGTGTCCACCTCAGACCTTAAACAGCCTCTGCGGATGAATTTAGGGAACTCAGTACATCCCTCCTGACCTTAAGATGCGAATACCATTTCCAGAGGGTATCATGAGTAAATGGGCTGTGTGTACCATTCCGTGTGGCACTGATATAACGCCACTACCCTGAAATCGCGGCCTATAAACGAAGGCATCATTAGAGCAGAGAGGGAAAAGTACGGGCCTGAGTAGAGATCTTACACCTGTGTATAAATCTCAGATCTTGTGCCCTCTCGGTCCTCTCTCCTCCAGGGTGTTTCCTCTTTCTCTTTCCTGGAGCCAGGAATGGAGCTAAACTAATTTAGGGGAGTCTTTCCTGCCAATGCCAGTTTAGGCCGTATATAGATGGACATGCTTCTTAATTGACCAGTAACCTTTTTAAGAATGAAACAGAGCAGGTGTTTATTGAGTTCATTGAACACCTACTGTATACCCAACCTTCTGTTGAGACCGGTGTCCGTCAATTCCGTTAAAATGTTTTATGAAGAAGTGAAGCATTGGGGAGCGTTATCCGTTAAGGTCACCTGCTGATCTGGAGCAGGGCTGAGGTGAGACAAAACCTGTGCTAGCTCAGCCAGGAGTGCCTCCTTGGGGATTGCACAGGAAAGTACCAATTCCCTGGGTAGTTCAACAGAGCAGACAAGAGGCATTGCTGGTATACACTGCAGGCAGGACTTCATGTTTTAGCCAGAGGACGTTTTTCATAAAGAAATTTGGTGTAGTACAAGGTCGTGCCCGGGGGGTCATCTTCATTATTTGCCTATAATTAGTTGGCCTTTTTGCTACTTTTCGTGGGTGGGGGAGAGGGAGAGGGAGGGAGGGAGAGAGAGAGAAAGAGAGAGAGAGAGATCAATCTACTCAAGTTGGAGGAGTTTGTGCTGTTTTGATCTTGCTATCTGAGAGAATTCTTAGAAACACCTCTGTGTGCTCTGCGGGTGTGCTGGCCTGGCCTCTCCCAGCCTGGGCATGCCTGTTGAGTGACACTCTCTGTTCTTTCTCTACTTTTAGTTTTGATGGAAGTTCTTGCTAAAACATGAGTCTGATCTCAAACTGTGTAGCCCATGGCGACCTTGAGTGTAATCTCTCTGCCTAGGCCTTCTAGCAGTGAGGGTCGCGGGCCTTGGCCACTGGGCCTAGCCAGGGTGCTTTTCATCCTCAGCTTCCTCCCTGTGCAGTGTTCCTGCTGAAAGTTCCATCCTCCTCCAGGGGCATTGACCGCTCCTGTGCACAGGAATGTCTGTGGTCTGCTCAGCCTGTTGTCATTCCTGCTGACCCTCCCATCCAGATCTGTCCCTAGCATTCCTACCAATGGCCTCCATAGTTAATATTCCTGGGGAATCTCTTCAGAGCTGGTGCTTGGATGGGAGACAGGGCGCATTCCTGCTTAGGAAACCATTACTTGAGCACTGGAGGACCAGCTTCCTGGCAGCCACCACAAAGACCATCCCCTCAGGAAACAAAACAAGTCCTATCTCTAGGTCTGCCTGTTTCTTTTCTTTAAAGTTCCTGGTGCAACAAGGCTGCAATTAAGAGACAGGATCAGAGGGCCTGCGCCTCTGGGCCTGCCAGGGCCAGCAGACAGCTTTGGTCTTTTTTAACTCCTTACTTCCCAGGACTCTTACTTAGCTGCTGTGAGCTTGCTCTGGGCACTCAGGCGTCAGAACTGGAGGGGTTGGGGAGCCATCTTAGAAAGGGGAAGAACTTTCTCCACCATACAGATGAAAATCAGAAGAAGCCCCAAGAGGAAAAGTTGTGAGTGGTGATTCTGCACAGGTCAGATCCACCCTCTCCTAAAACTCCAACAAGCAGGTTCTCATGACTGGACCTCATGAGTAGGCCTGCATGTCCCAGATACCCCAAACCACAGTGTTGGCTTAGAGAATTCCTTACGGGGTGCAGAGGAACAGTGGCTCCCACCAGCTTCAATGCTCACCCCGTTTCAGCTCTTGGTAGTCTACTTAAGCAGGCAAAATGTCCCTGCCGAAGGCCAGTCCTCTGTGTACTGGAGCTTGTAGGTGTCTGATAGATCAGTATGGCACCTCCCTCATTCGGGCTGTAGTGCTTTCATCTGTGCAACCCGGGAGACGGACCACCGCGTTCTGACAGTTTCAGCCCATGTGGACCCCTATGGAATACTGAACCAGCGAGGACAGAGAAAGGGTGAGCACCACTTCCCCTCAACTCTGCTGAGGCCTAAACACGATGGGGAAAGCAGATGGATGTCCCACAATGCCTTAAAATTATCATCTTCTACCCCAATAATATGCTGCTGCCGCCTCTGGAAACATCTGCTAGGATGGTGGACGTTGGCTTAAAGACCACAGATGGACCAGCCGTCAGAGAGAGGAGGGTACGGCCTTGCACAGCTTGGGGTTGCTTTTCACCTTTCACCTGGCTGTTCCCATCCCTCCCCCTCCCGTGGGGATCATGTCTGCAGGAGTGCCCAGTCCTGAGCCCTGCCCTCTTCCTCAGACACTCGGAGACCAGCTGCACCATCAGTAGGTGCTAAGGTCACTGAAGGAACCAATTAACCTCAGCTCCTGTGGGTAATGGGCTGGTACCTTCCCTCCCTTCCTGAAGGAGGAATCAGGAAGGGTTTTCTGGCTTTCTCCCACAGTCACGCCTTGGCCTGCTCAGGAGAGAACAGAGCCCAGCAGCTCCCTGCTCAGGAACAGGTGAGACTGTGGGGCAGGGAAAACCCTGGTTGATATTTAACCTAAGGTTCACTAGGCCTCTGTTCTACCCCCCTTCTCCCGCTCCGCCCTCTCCCTCTCTGCCTCTCCCTCTCTCTCCTTCTCCTCCTCTGTCTCCTTCCCTACTCTCCTCTCCCCCTCCCCCTCCTCCCACCTCTGGCTTTACCAGTGTCAAACCCTACTCACAGTCCCCATACTGGAGCTTTGCCTTTTCAGTGAAAACCTTGGATTTTCTCACAAATACCCCCACCTCAGGCTAAAATGTATGTCACCCGACCCAGGCCAGGTTACATAACTGATGGGAAAAAGTGACCGAGGGGCTGATGATGTGTAGAAATGCCGAAGGGAGAGCTCGGCGGGCAGAGTTGGAAAATGTCACCGTTCAACACCCTGTAGATGTCCGGCCGATTCTTCCTCCCCGGGGTGTGTGCCAAGTCCTGAGTTAACAGTTTTGGGGTTGTGGAGCCGTGTTTTCTGTTCTCATCTGCGTTTCCTACTTTGATGAACTAGAAGGCAGGAGAAAGCAACAACATGGCCTGCACACTTTGTCAGGACAGCAAAGTGGAGTTATTCTGCGGGCCTTATTATGTTGCAGCCAGTGGCCCCTCGGCCCCTCTTCCCTGCTTCCCAGAGTCGTTAAGGTGAAGGCCCCCAGAGTGAGCTTCCAGATACTCTTTGGCAGAGCTCGGGATCTCTGGAGTAGGTCTGAGACGGAAGGAGATGGAGCCGAATGTTCAGTGCAATCCCAGGCTCCTGGGAACAGGCTGCCGATGACTAATTCCTATTCACCAATCCACGCCCGCGTGTCATGGCGGTACAGCCTGTGCTGGCCTGGGCAGGGGAGGGCCCGGAAGGGCCACAGCATTCCGTGCTCAAAATGGCCTGCCTCTGGACTCCTTCCAGCATCTCGGGAAGTGGAGCCTGGAAGGCTTTGACAGCCCTTCCCCTCCCTCACGTTTTCCGTCTCCCCTCACGTTCTCAGGACTGAAAATTAGAAACACTTTTCTCCTACACACAAAATTCCTCCCTCACACACGTTCCCCCTCCTGCTTTGAAATGGCAATTGCTGCCAGAACAGGCTTCACAGGCTCTCCTGGTGCAGGGACTACAGCTTTATAGAGAATGCAGCCAGCCAGCGGGGACCAAAGGCTGTGGTCACCCCTGGGGGCTGAGTAGGGCCAAGAGGGCCCCACAGCGCTCCCTGGGACCCCGCCCGTGTCTGATCTCTTAGTCTGGATGCATGTCGCACAGATAATGTTTGCTTGGTGAAAAGCGAGTGGGCCGAACGCTTAGGATTTGTAGTCACTTCTGTCTTTAATAGGAGGTTAAGGATTGTAGCTGGCGTCTGTGTGCTGGCTACTGTAAAATGGCTCAGAAGCTCACGCAGAGGTCCCAGTGCTTCTGCTCCCACTGTCTCTCCCTGCACTCCAGCTTCTGCAAGCGAGTCTCCAGACAGTTCTCAAAACGTCAGTGATCTCCACAGAAACCAGAGCCGCCAAAGGATGACGAGACCAGCAATAATATTATTATTATTTACGCAAAAATATCTTCCTTTCCTCCATCTTTGATGTTTTATTCAAATACATGAAAGTTTAGTTTCTAGGATTTTTTTCTATCTGGATTTTAAGATTAGTAGAAAGAAGAAAGAGGAGGAGGAGACTTCTTTACAGCGTGGGTCTCAGTTCCTGTTACTTCATTTAGGTAGAGGGCATGCAGACCTCCAAAAAAACCAAAAAAACAAAATTTTGCTGGCCCACACTAGCCAGCAAGTCTAGCCAACTCGGTGAGTTCCAGGTTAATGAGAGACTTTGTCTCAATAAAATCATGGAGAGTGCCTAAGGTCACTGTCAGTCCGCACATTACACACACACACACACACACACACACACACACACAGGGAAGATGTTTGTAAAGTCAGAACGATCTCTCTAGAATGGTGTAAGGATGTGAGAAGACAGCCAGGAAGTGCCTTGCACCCAGGGGGCCTTGATTGTGGCTGGGGTTGACAGCATTTAACCGACCCACCTGCCATTGCTTCTCCAAGTTCCTGTTGGCCGTGAAAAGCTTTACAGGAACAGTGGGCTGTAAGAAGGGTGTAAGAAGCACAGTATGGCTAACTTCCCCCTTCTTTCCCCTCATGGCATGCACACTCTAGAGGGAGAGGGAAGAAGTAACAAGTCACTGTAGTAAAAGTCACCTGAGCCACTCAGCACCCTGGGGCTGGATTTCGGCCATCCAGCCACCCAGAGGGGGCAGGCTCTTAGGTGGCCTGGGAGGAGTCCGATGGCGTTGCATACGCTTCGGAGACACCAGGCATGCCTCTCTGGACGACACCCTGCAGGTCAGGAAGCACTTGGCATGGACTGGATTGAAGGTGTCTCTGAATGTCACAGCATGGGCTTCTGACGTCATCCCAGTACAGCAGCCACCATGTGCTAATGAATAGAAGTGAGATAGGATCAGGCATGGCTTAAGGCTGAATTTAGACCCAAATGGCAGGTGCCTGGGTAGTCCTGGAGGCTCCGGAGCTGTGACCGGGAGGAGGGAGCAGGAAGTGATTTACTGATAAGAGTTTGGGTGGGATTCCTGGAGGTCAAAGGAAACAGCAAGGCAGGGAGGGTCTGGAGACAGGAACTGAGATGCGGATGGCGAGAACATAGGAGGGTGTGGCCCTGGATGTCCTGGAAGCCTAGGCAGCAGGCTTTGTGGAATGCAGGCTTTGTGGAATGCAGACTGTCCTGTGAATTTGGTATTTATCCACTGGAGGAAGATAGTTGAGATCAAAACAGGAGTTTGCTAAGGACGTACATAATCTAGAAAAAGTTGGTGTCTTCGCAGCCTTAGAGAATACGTATTTAAGGGGGTGTCCTAGGCACTTTATGGACAGAAACTTCAAAAGCAGATAACATTTTAGAGAGTACTCCGTGACGAGCTGTAGGCCTTATGACCTCGCTAGTGCCTTGGGGTCCGTGTAAAGGGGATGTTATCCACTTGTCCCGACATTAAGGTTTCACAGAACCAAATGGTCGTGAGAAATAGTGCCAGATCCTGAAGTTTAAGAAAGACGAGAACTGGGCACGTAACCCTGCGAGTAGGGCTAAGACAAACACGCGGCCTTCGGGAACACTTTAGGAAGGAAGTTGAGTGGGACGCCGAACTACAAGGTACTGCACGCGCAGAATGTAAAACTGTTGAACAGTGTGTGATTTTACAGCGATCAGAAGAGTTGCAGGAAAGTGGGGACAATGGGGAGAATGTGCAGCCAGTGGGGGGCTAAGGTGCAGCCAGTGGGCTAAGGTACAGCCAGTGGGGTTTAGGGGAAGATGTGCTGGCCTCATGGAGGGTACTTGTACACCCTCGAGCCAGAGGAAGCTTCTGGGAATGGATTGCCTGAAGCCACGGGGAAGCAAGAGTTTGAGAACAGTCATAGGAATAGATTTGATTCTTCCATGATGGGAAAGGTGGGAAGAATCAGATAACTTTGATGGCAGGTGGTAAATTGAGGTCTAAATGCTTCTCCAGGAAGCATCCAGGGCTTTGTGGGAAATGAGCCGCTCTCATCAGGATAACTGTATTGGGGAGAGGCCAGCAGACTGCGCGGATCCCCATCACTAATTAAAAATGAGCTTTGTATCACTTACAGGCTTAGCTCCGAAGCAGCAGCGCTGCTGTGGGAAGTGCGAAGCATCGCTCCCTACATTGTATTCCCTTTGCTATCCTGCCTCACCCACTGCTCTTGCCCTGGGCCTTCGAGAAGGGCGATTCCAGAGCCTACTTCTGTCCCCTTAACAAAATCTATCATGATGGATGTGCATGTGGCCCACGTAAGTGCCTAGTGTAGTAATCCTCATGTGTGGTATGCAGAAGCCGTTGTCTGATAATTAGTACATACTCCATAAATGCTTTCAGAATAGGATGGGATGAAGTGTTTTATTATCCGAATAGGCATTGCTTTAGTTGAGGATTAGCTGTGAGTCAGACTCATACAAATCCAGGCTTCATCGTCCGCCCAGACAGAGGCAGAGCTTTCCGTCGCAATGTAAACGGAGTGTGTTCTCACCCTGGGGTACACACGTCTCCGTGAAACAGTGCTTTATGGAACTGAGGAGAGGCCCGCTCACACGTATATCTTCAACCAGGGATCTTTATTGTTATTTTTATTTATTTGGACTTCACAGAAGAATGTTGACTGATGGAGGAAGCAGTCAAGAGACTAAGACTAAAACGCTGAATTGGGAATTGTCTAGAGCATCCTAAGGTTTTTAGAAGCAGTCTGTAGTTGCTTCATCACCAGAGGAGTGACGCATCTGGTATGCTTATCCGGGGAAGATGGACAACACATCCCCCAAAATGGATTGGCTGGCTTCTTCACCCTTGAGAGCCAGGCCACTTGAAAACCAAATGAAAGCCAGGCAGCCCTGGTCAAGACCAGCATGAGAGGTGAAGTGATGTGAAGCGTGTTTTCTTACCATCCTTATTTCAAAAACCATTACACTGCTCCAAAAATATTGGTTCTGTTGGCTGCTCAAACTCTTTAGAAGCTTGGTTAAAGAAAGAAAGAAAGAAAGAGAGTAAGAAAGGAAGGAAGGAAGGGAGAGAGGGAGGGAGAGAGAGAGAGAGAGGGAGAGAGAGAGAGAGAGAGAGAGAGAGAGAGAGAGAGAGAGAAAGAAAGAAAGAAAGAGAGAAAGAAAGTTCTTGGCCCGTGCTCCAGGATTCTGACTTGGGATGTCTGGGGTGGGGCCCAAGAATCTACATTTATTGGAAGAACCCAGTGATTTAGACACAAATTATTCACAGACCTCCTGGCACACAGTCTTAGGGGACATTCAAATTCCACATTCAAATCCTGGTCGTGTTACAGAGTAGATGCACAAACTTCAGGCAACTTTGGAAATCTATTTGAACTTAAAATTTCTTCTCATCTTTTGGGTGGAGATACGTTATCTGCTTCTGTGAGGGATAGGATTAAATGAGATAACCTACATAAAGGGGGTACACAGATTAAACAATTAAGTGCATAAGAGTTAAAATGTGTTTTCTGGGATGAGTGTGTAACTACAGACGTCTATGCAGTTCTAGAAAGATCGAGGCTTTGACATAAGGATTTCTGCAAATCCATCAGCTTTTGTTATCCCTCACAAAGACCCTATTGTTCATTCAGCAAAACGCAGAAGGTCTTACATGCTGCAGAAGAATTTCATGCTAGGCTTTGGGGAATGTTTACATTTGGTGGAAATGGTCAGCCCCTACGCTGGGACATGTTATTCCAGACTAAAGGTGTCCTTGTATTTCTAGCATAGTTGAAACACAGTTGCTTTTGAAAGCAGGAGGGCCCACGTTTGGAAAGTTTCTCATCCTGCATGCGTGGAAATGGAGAGCTTGAACAGGCTCCATAGCAGGCCATGCCTTGAGCTGTTTTGGCACAGATAAAATTAATTCTGTCTCCATTCAGCCTGTTTTTAGGTTGTTCAAGCAGATGGTAACTGAACCATGCTAGGACCCAACTCCTGAATTTAAGCTTTTGGAAATGAATGAACGAATGAGTGAGTGAATGAATTTCCTCTGGAGCTAAGAAATACTCCAGTGACATCTGTCAGTTCATTCTGGCCCTCAGGTCCCCGAGGAAGGTCGATGGTTTTGTTTCCCAGAGAAAGACTAAGCAAGGACATTTCCAGGTGCTTCCCCGAGGCAGCCCCCACCCCCCTGCTTCCTTCCTGGATGTGGTGACCCAGTTGCCTGTGTTGGAAGACTGTTGCAGCCTCACACTCGCCACCGAGACCCCGTCCTAGAGAGACTTTGACAAGTTAGGCGTGTGCTGGAGCGCTGGGTCATGCACAGAGAGAAGTATGGTCTAGAGTCATTCGGTCGACACATGAGTGAAAGTGGAACAGAGTGGTGAAAAAGAAATTAGGAAACAGAGAAGGGGGTGGAAATGAACTATGCAATACCCTGGGATCTGAAGTCTAAGGGTCAGCTTCTACTTGAAAGAGATTTTTAAAAATTTCCCAATCAAAATATGCCTGGAAATCTTCAAATACATTCTGAATCAGCTTCAAAAAGCTCAGTCCCTCCATTCAGAGAATATGGATTAAAATCTGTTGGTTTCATCCCCAGTTGCTATGGAGAAGAAACGAAACAAAATGATTGGCAGCCAATCGAGAAGTCAGATATATGCATATAGGTCATCTCACAAAGGCATGTGCACACAATATCCTCTCACGCGCATGCGTGCACATACACATATGTATACACACACATACACACACATACGCACATATATATATACACACAAGCATACACACACACATATACACATATACATATCTAGATACACACATATATATTCACACACATACACATACACACATATATACATACACACATGCGTATATGCACACACACACATATATATACACACACATACATGTATAGATACATATATAAACACACACACATACATATATAGACACATATATACACACACATACCTACATATATACACAACACGCACATACACATTTATATACCTACACACATACACATATATAGATACACACATATATATACAACATACCTACACACTTATCTATACATACACATGCACACACATATATACACATGTACTCAACATGCACACACACACACATGCATGCACACACATATATACATACACACACATACACATGCACACACATGCATACACACATACACACACACACCTACACACACACACACACACCAAAGACAGGGCAGAAGCCCAACATTAACTCTATTTGCATTGGTCCTAGACGTAACTTCACATAAAATAGGAAGGAGGGGAGGCCAAGCCGCGCTAAGCAGGTTGAGCATGGCTGAGTTGGAGCGGCCTGCCCTTGAGTGAGTACTCCCGGAGCAGATGGCTGTTAGCGAGCATAGACTGCACGCCATATCAAAGGAAACTGCTCCAACAAAAGCCAATGGGAGGAAGCGAGCTCCTATTGTGTACACACATGGGGTTCCTCGTAAGGAAATTGCCTGGGTCAGGGCACTTCCGCTGCCTTCTAAAGCTGCCGGGAGAAGCCTGCGCCTGTACCCACAGTCCAGAGAGGGGGTCTCCTCTGCCTGGGCTTAGCTGCAAACCCGCCCACATTCCTAGACTTCCAGAAACTTCGGTTATAGTCTTGGAAACAGCAAGGACAGTTTCTAAGGGTTTCTTTTGCTGTACTCTAAGCTGTTTGCATGTAGTGGAGAGCAGGTACTTGAGTAGCCTGCTCTCTTTATAGACTTTACCCATTCCTTGGGATCTAGCAGCCATTTCCCTGTGGGTGGCGTCATGTAGGACCACCTCTCTGCAGGGGCCTTACCTCACTGTTGAGGCTCAGACCATCAGAGATGAGGCTCTGTGATTGGCTCTGGGGTGGCTTCACTCTCCTGTTGCCTGCCATTTCCTATAGAAACAGAATCCTCATCGTGAGCATTTGATTTTGTGAGGCACAGAGTGGTGCCTGGCACTTGTCCTGAACTACAGAGACTAGCCGTTTTCGGTCCGTGAAGACACAGGGGTATAGCAAAGGCAGAGGCTTATATGTCCCAGTTAACACAGTAAGTGAATTACGTGTGTCCCCGAAGCCTAGCGCGGAGCTTGGAGACCCCTAATAGTCTTAAAAGAACTTGGGTTGAGGAAGACTTATTATTTTTCCTCCTTTACGTCTCTTGATTGACAGTTTGAGCACAGTTAAGCTTGGATCTGTGGGAATGCTTCTGTAACTGGCGTGCATGGTGGAGTCATTTTCCACTGATGTCATCCTCTGAAAGTGGTTCCTGAGAGAGGGAAACTGAAAGCAGAGGAAGGAGGCAGAGTGCCTTCTGTGGAGAACCCGCCATCTTGCCTGCTGCCTCCACCCCCACCCCCAGGCTTGCCTGACCCAGTCCAGTCCCCTTCCCTGTGTTCTCCCGAGGGACTGTCTGCAGCTGTGGCCCGTGGCAGCCATGGACACTGTGCGTGGGGGTGAAAGATTGATTTGAAGATAGTATTCCTTGAATGCACCAAGTTCCAGTGCAGCTTAAGTCGGTGCTCTCCAGTTAGCCCTGCAGGGTAAACAGGTCTGTATTTTCTTATAAGATGACGTCAGATGGTTCTCAGTTGACCGTCCCGAGGCTGTTCAGGGTGCTGGGCTACAGAGATGCCCTTGGCCTCACGGTCAGCTGGCGCATCGTGTAGCTGTAGACACAGAGCAGCACCTCGAACCTCAAGGTGCCGAGGGCGGGGCTGGAGCCGGCAGTGCTCAGGGCGGGTGGCCGTGGTTCTTCTGGGCGGCAGATCAGAGGATGCTTTTTCTGAGAAGAGAGATTTGAACTGAGGCTTGGAGGTTGTGCTGGAGGCCAGCAAGAAGAAAAAGGGAGGGGAGACCGTGTCACAGTATTACAGTCCACTTAATTAACAGATCCCTTCTAAAGCGAGTCTCATCTATAAACTAAACTAACCGGCAGTTGAGCATCAGACTGTTCGCTTTGATTTCTTCCTGCTTGCCTGCTTGCTTCTTTCTCCTTTCGGGCAAAAACCACACGAATTAAGGGTTACGCTTGCCAGCAAATAGCATAAGGTGTTGCAGAGAGACAAGGGTGCCTTATGCAGCGTGGACAGGCTGGGAGTGGCCATTCTTACTTTCTGGCACGCATCTCGGCTCTCATTACTGTTAAGCCCCACTGTGGCAAAAGAATCCAGAGGAACTTGTGCCCGGAGTCTTGCTTGTTCGGCACACACCGTGTCCCCCACAGCAGAGCAAAAACTTGCAAAACATCACACGTCTCTGCTCCTGGCCATGCTGTGGACGGGATTTTACTCTCCCCTCAGGCTAGAAAAGAGAAAAAATCATCAACAACAAAAACTTCTCACATGACATTGAATAATGGTGCTTTCAAAACTGCTCATAGTTGAGTCTAATTTACAGGGTGAGGTCATAGGACTGCCTGGAAAATTCCAACGTGATTTTTATATTTAGTTTATTCACTGACGTAGTGCTGAACATCAAAAAAAAAAAATTAAGCCCACTCGTAAACTATTCACAGCGAGTTCATATTTCCTTGCATTTCAAACATCTTGCTTCTGTCTGTTCTGAGTAAGCACAGGCTGTAACTTTGAAAGCAACAAGTTGAAGGACCCGAGAGAGAAATAGGCCAGAGCCTGTAATGGAGTTGAATAGATCAAAATCAGGAAACCTAAGGGAAACAGAGTCACAAGGAAAAACACACTCAGGTGACCCCTCCGCCATTGACGTTTACTGGCAACTGTGAAGCCTGGGCTTTTTCATGTATTCACGGTGCCTTTGTTGTAACTTTGCTCTACAATGTGGAGCAGCCGGTGGTGTGCCTTGTTCCTTGCTGGCTTTGTAATCTCAATTCTTTGCTCCTCACATAATGGCCTCTTTGTTTTGAGGCTGGTGCATGCTGGCCAAAGAATCAGACATTTGTTTCACCAAGCTTGTTTTGAAGAAATCAGCTCTGGGTACATGTTCACACTGCTCACGAAGCTCTGGATGGCTGTACCAGATAGGCCCTGGGTAGGGTTGTGTGTACCCTCTACTGTGAGAAAGGAAAACGAATTGTGATCAAGCTTCATTTTAATCTAATTACCGAAGAACCTGAATTATACAGTATTCATAAAGATGTACAGTTTTATTAATTATGATGACATACAGCAATTTGAGCTGGCCAAGGGTACGTTATCTAATAATGACCCTTAAGAAGCTCCTATTAATGAAGAGATAAGAATGATTTATAACTAGCGTTAAGATATTTATATCTAAATGAATGGTAATGAAACGCCTGAGAAGCTTGTTCTCATAAGTAGGGTAAATATTCGCATCAGAATTATGTTAAGACTGTTGATTTATTCAGCAAACAAGGCCCTTTATACCCTTTAATTTCATAAATGGTTCAGAGGTAAACTTTGGCCTAGTCTGGGAGCGGTTCCAACTCACAGGGGTTCTGATCAGTTGCTGCTGGTGGTCTGCCTGGAAACTGTTGGAAGATGCTCTCGGGTGCCAAGCCGAAGGTCGAAGGTGAAAGAATCTGGGATCAGTTAGTGATGCCTGCCGTGAGCAGGAAACGGGGAAGGAGGACCAGATGGCACACATTTGCTACCCTTGGCAAAGCTCCATCCAGGCCGTGCTCAAGAACCCCCTCCCTCACCCGCAAATGTAGTGACTTCTGTATCGCAGCTGACCCAGTTCCCGGGAGTCTTGAAGACCCAACAGGCAATGATCCTTTCTACAGGAGTAGTAGCCGTGGAAGTGTCTTAATTTACGTCCAACCTGAAGAAGAACGTTTGAGTTGAATTTGTTTAGCTACGTAGAATACATTTTAATTTCACTGCCTTTGAAGAACAAAATTATTCTATAACTCTTTGAAAATGACTTTTTAGGGAGAGGGCCATTACTCTGAAACGGGCCCTTTGATATTGTATTTTAATGTTTCACATTAATTTCGAGTGTAATTGTTATTTTATTTTTTGAAGTAAAGTGAGAAACACTCATTTCTCAACGTGAGAATGAATTTGGAGAGCAGACCAAGTCCACAGAGTACCAACACCTTCTTTCATTTTGAAGCTAAATAATAGGGTGTCAGACAGACCCGGAAGCTGAGTACCCTTGCAGTGTCTGCTGTAATCTAGGCACGTTGACATTTCTTTGAAAACATTTTTTTTTTTAGTATAATGCTACCAGCTGCCCAGGAGATGGCTATTATTGTCCCAGTATACAGATCAGGAAAACAAGGTTTCAAAAGTCCAGTGCGAAGCTAAAATTAGAACCCAGTCTGTTTGGAGTTTTAGATTTAAATACACATCATCTGTCCCAACTATTAAACAGGAATAACAAGACCTGGAGAGCTCGGCGGTGTAAGAGCCCTCTGCCAGCGTTAGGATGTTAGCTACTGCAGGCTCCCCTCCTTTTCTTTAATGTCTCTTGCTGGATTCTGACCCCTCTGCAGACCCCTGTCCCGCACCCTTGAGGACTGCCTCCCGAACGGCATTTTTCTTCCTGCTGGAGGACACAGACCCTGGCTTCATGAGCTGCTAACCGTCAGTTTTTAGCAGAGAGCCAGGAGATTGTCTTAATACACTTACTGCTGTTCCAAAAATAGCACGGGGGTGGGTGGATCATAAATCTGAATCACTTACAGGGTCGCAGTGAGACCCATCAGTGCTGGTGATCTTGGGGAGAAAGTGTTGATGAGCTCTAAGAATTAAACTAGCAGTTGGAATTCTTTGTGACTGTGTGGAGCCCATCTGTTGAGGACCTATTGTCTGCCTGTGGGATTTAAGGAGGTACACATGCTAGAAGTTTCTTTATTGACTGGGTAAAACCCTGTGTAAACATCAACTGATAATATCTGTGGTAATAATTATATGAAAAAAAATTCTTAAGCCATGAAGGATGGCCCAGTATGACAATGCAATGTACCTGTTTTTTTTTTTCTTTTTAAGACTTCTTAGTCCAGGGGTTCTCAACCGTCCTAACGCTGCGGCCCTTTAAGACAGTTCTCACGTTGTGGTGACCCCCAGCCATAAAATTATTTTCGTTGCTACTTCATAACTGTACTTTTGGTACTGTTAGAATTGTAATCCAAATATCTAATATGTAGGTGGTCTTTGGTAACCCCTGTGAAATGGTCGTTCGACCCCCAAAGGGGTCATGACCGATAGGTTGGGAGCCCCTGTATTCCGGCTTCATGCTCATGACATTAAAATCCCGAAGGATGTTTGTCCCCTTCAAAAGGATCTGCTGCTTTGATTTCGAAAATCCCCAGTTGCCACTGGATCCTTGCAAAAAGCAGGACGGACACACTGTGCTGTGAGGCCAGGGAATGGCGCTGCTGAGGCTTCACTCCCACCCTGCTGGGCCCAGGCGCTTCGGCCGCGGTCCTGATACCCTGCCCGCCTGTTTAAAGACCCTGGGAGCATCAGTGCGTGTGCTCCAGCATAAACGGTCATGTTCAGGACAGCGGCCGTGCTGGCATCACGCCATGTAGGAGGGCAGGTGTTTTGTTTAGTTCTTTCTTTAAACAGTGGGGCGGGGGGGGGGGGGGGGTGAATTAATTAACCTTGTCACCTGTGCCGTATTTTAAAATCACATTTTGGTTTATTAGCGTTATTTTTTATTTCAAATCCCTTTATAGACAGCAAATATTTGAATCTGTAGGCTAGTTAATTGCTCTTCCTATAAATTCTGTCTCTCCAAACAAGTTTGCCTAAATCTAGAAAACATTGGGTCAAACTTTAAAAGTCTCGTACCGCGCGCTGTAGCCCTCTGTCTGCCCTGGGACGGCTTTGTTCTTTCTAGTGCTTTCGTGTCCTATGGGGAATAATATCTCTTGGCCGTGGCTACTTCTGGCATCCGTCACTCCTCAATTTAGCATGGAATTATTAATTTTTCCATCACAACTCGTTTTTCATAATATTCTGTAGTTGTGGTTGAGACTCTTGTGCTTCGTTCAAAAACCAAATTGGTTGAAGCGTCAGTGATTACAGGCCCTTAAGACACAGGTTCAAGACTCTGCTCACATCGTGGCCAGCATTCCCTAACTACGACGCCTGGTCCCCAGAGGAACCACACCACAGCCATGGTCTCCGTGTAGATCACGAAGCCGTGTGTTAATCATTACGGTAAGAAGCAGGCAGTCAACGCGAGACTCTTCCCAGACCCCTCTTTTCCTTCTGAAATCTTAAGAGATCAGCAGAGTAGCTGTGCGCGGGGAGAGCCCTTACTGTAATGTTCCGACTGCAGCTCGCGGTGTCTCACTGGTTAATTTTATATTAGTTATGTTTTATTATTAGAAACAATAATAGCCAGTTATAATTTAACATTTTATGCCAAGCCTATGAAAGGGGTTATGCCCATCTTGCTATTATTAGAAAGCTACAATTTGCAAGCGCTGGTCGCTCTAGGCTGGGCTTTCTTTTGTTTGATTTCTTAAACGCTGGCCAGCCCCCCGCCACAACCCACTTACTGTGAACTGGAATTATCCAAATTACCATCCAGTTGTTTAAAGACTAAGCTGTGTTTTACCTCATGACTTCTTCCTCAGTAACACGTAATTTCTGATACACAGTTTGAACAACAGACTGTGATATTTAATGTGCCTCTTGTAATGTCTAAGTGAACATGGCTTTCAGCACTAGAACTGTGTCCGGGCTTAGTGAGATGGTGTGCTTTCTCTGTTTCTCCACCTTCTCTCATTTGAGAATGTTCTGGAAGGTGTATCCACATGTCAAAACGATGCCCTAGAGCCCAGTAACATTTGACCTCCTGTTCACTTTTAAATGAAACAACGTGTTCGTAAGCTTAAAAGCCCAAGGGGAAATTTTGTATTTTTTCAAATCTTAGATTGTATATTTTTCAGTTTATTTTCAGAGGGTAAAACCTTTTTTCCTCAAGAAAAAAAAAATATAATTAAAATCATATTTGGACCTGCTGTCCTACATTGCCAGAAAACCCATTTTTTAAAGATTTAATTTGTTTTTAAAATTCCAGTATACTGAAACTTAATTTGTTTTAACAATTTTTTAAATTTTTATTTTATGCTCATTGGTATTTTACTTGCATGTCTGTCTGTGTGAAGGTGTCAGATCCCCTGGAACTGGAGTTACAGACAGTTGGGATCTGCCATGTGGGTGCTGGGATTTGAACCCAGGTCCTGTGGAAGAGCAGTCAGTGCTCTTAAGCGCTGAGTCATCTCTCCAGTCCCTTGTTTTAACATTCCTTACCACTTAATATTCATTTGGCTCTAATTGCATATTTTTATACATTATGCTGTGATTTTTTTAATCTGAACACATAAATTCTAATTTCTAATTTTTCTAACTTCCAATTGTTTTCCTTTCAAAGTGAGTTTGAGAAACTGCCTTGTTTTTAATCCTTTACATATCTCAGAGTATTTTCTCTGCACATTGTGGAAGTACGATGTGATTGAGCATTTTGTAATGGCTATTACATTTCCCTCTCAAAGCGTAGACATTTTGCTACTGGCTTCTACTGTTCCGTGTTGTACAAGAGAAACTGAAAACCCCTCAACCTGCTGGTGTTCAGCTCCGGGGCAGAGGGGCGCAGTGATGTTACGGATCTTCCACTGCCCTCAGGATTGCTACAGAGTCCGGACTGCCTGAGCTTTGCGTGGCTGTTCCAGAACTCAGGGTCTTCGGTCTCAGCTCTTCCCTGGATCACTGCGTGCATTTAATTTGTTCTTTTATTTCGTTATCTCGTTGTGCTGAACACTGATGGTTCTCAGACGCAGTCTTTGTCTTCTTCTGTATTAGGTGACATCTCTTGGATTACTTTAATCTCTTCCTTTTCTTCTCTGTAGTCCATAAACTTTCGTATCTCCATCTCATTGGTTCCCCACTGAACATCGATAGTGCATTTTTAGACTTTATTTAGACTTTAATTCTACAGACAGAGTGTCGATGGACTGCTCTTCTTGTTTCTTCTAAGTTCAGCTTGCTTGATCTTCACTGAAAGCTGGAGAATATGCAGCTACTTGACAGTCTCTTACATTTTACCTTTTCAGCTGCAGACCTTGTGCAATCCTCTTAATCCTCCTCGGTCTGTGGAATGCCCTTTCAGTCCTTTCAGATCTTCCTGGCGTATCTGGCTGTTTGTTTTAATTCATTCACTCCTGTTGAATGGAGAGTGACCTGCCCAGGCATGGTTCTGCTTTATTCAAGCCGGGGCACAACATCTTACAGCCTATCAGGGAAGTTTCCCTCACTGTTGAGTAGATCCATCCCTTGATGGGATTTGATTCAGTCCAGTGGTGCAGCAGCTTCTGACCAGGGTGGCCTCGGTGTCTCAGTAGGGGGTATGTTGTCAGGAGTAACTTCTCCCTGTTCCCTTTGCTCAACCAGGCCCCCTCCTGAGGCCTTTTCCACGTGGAGGCGGGCGCCCATGGGCTGTAGGCTCTTGATTTGCCTTTGTTACTGGACAACGCTTAGGGCTTCGCTTCCACTGTGAGCAGTAGAGACTTCAAGACTTGTGGCTGGTACTGCCCCCAGTCCCTGATAAAACTTAAAGTTTTCTTTCTTCTGGAGGCTTTGTGAGGAAAGCTGGGTATCTACTTAGTGTCCAAGCTGCCTTGGTACGGGAAGCCGAAGCTTTTCGTTTCAACATTAAAGGTTGGCTTTTAAATCATTTTCATTTGCTTGCAGTCGTTCTTATTCTCAGAGGGACACATGTGCCTGTTTGCAACAAAAAAGCCCTACTCCCGTTCCTGCTCTCTTGGTTTATATTTTTTAATCCAATCAGGTGGTGACTCTTACTGGGAAATAGGACGTTCACTTTACAAATTAACTTACTCTCTGTATTTTCCAGTTTTCAAAGTAGTACTTGTTGAATCGGGCCTTGTTTCCCCCCACGTTGCCCTCCCTGTCTTGCACCCTGGGTTCTTGTATGTACTGGGATCTTGCTCAAGACATTTCAGAGTGAAAGGGCTCCGTGGGTAAAAGGGCCTGCACAAGCCTGATGGCCCGGGTTCAATCCCCGGACCCACGGTGAAGGAGAGCATGGACTTCCGGAAGCTGGGCTCTGACCTCCCAGTGCACACGGCACGGGTGCGCACACGCACATCCGTGCACGCGTAGTAAATAAAAGCACTGAAAGGGATTTTTAGTTGGTTCCCCTGATGCGTGTGTCTGCTCTTCAGCAGTAACAAACTGTGGTTTTTGCTGTTTTTAATAACAAGGAAGTAACAAGTTCTTTTTAATAACGTCATCCTCGTGCTAAGATTGATCCCAAGTACTGTGATTTCTTTTTCAGAAATCTCAGTACAACACCAAAAATAAATGTTCAAGTTCTCCCCACGCACACACCAACCTCCCCTAACGCTAAAAACAACCTCTGAGATATTGGTAAAATTCTATTGAATATACAATTGAGTTAGTAAGAGCTAGAATTTTAACTAATTTTTATTTACGTGTATATTTGTGTGTCTGTGTAAGTGTGTCCCAAGTGTCTGAGTGCCAACCACAGTCAGAAGAGGGCACTGGACACCGTGGAGCCGGGGTTGCAGGCCACCCACACGCATTAGGTGCTGGGAACCAAAGTCAGGTCTTCCTCAAGAGCAGCAAATGCCCTTAACTGCTGAGCCGTTTTCCCATTGTAAACAATAATGAAAAAGTTGGAGAAATATGTCAGTGGAAAAGAATTTGCCCAGTGTGTGTGAGCCCCTGGGTTTAGTCCCTAGCACAGAGATATTAAAAATGGAAGAATAACAAAACCTTTAACCTTGGGTTTGATCCCCACAACCACAAGGAAAACAGAAAAAGAAAAAAAAAAGGAAGAGAGAGAGAGAGAGAGAGCGAGCGAGCTAATCAACAACACCTGTCTCTACTCTATTCAAATATCACTTCAGATCCTGAAGTAAAATTCACTGATGTTCATGCTTATGCAGTGTATTTTTTTAGTTGGAATCACTGCTAGCTATTTTATGCTTATGAAGTTACTATAAATAAAATATTTTTACCATGTATTCCACCTGGTTACCAGTAGAAGACTGTTGTGTCCGCTAAACTTTCTTCAGTTGTCTCAGACCTGGCAATCTGACCGAGCCCACTTTCCGATATGAGGACTAGCCTCGATTCTCCTGGGTTTCCTGGGTCGATAGCAGTCTTATCTTCAGATGATGACATGCTCCCTTTGTCCAATAGCTGTGTCGCACACCCCTATTTCAGACCAGTGCATATCCCTTTTACATATTAATGATCTATCTCTTGACTTTCTTTGGAAATCTGTGAGCAGCTTGTCTTCAGAACATTCTCAAAACATAAATGGTTAGGAAGGAGGCCTCTGTATTTTAGGTCCTGTCATGGTGCAAGTGTCCCCAAGAGACTGATTTCTGTCAGCCAGTGGCAGATTATTCTTATCTTGCTAACTAAAATCTACGTAAGCACTGCATGTTTATTAGATATTTTTTAAATGTTAAAAACAAAGTTTCTGGCAGTACGCTTAAGACCTGTTACATGTAAATTCCATGCTTTATAGGAAATTTGATTATGATTTATACTTTTAAAATAAAGATGAATAACCTTTCCTTGCTTTGATTCATTTGTCCGTCTAGCCATAGTCCTTCCATCCATCTTCCTATACCTTAGAGTTCCTTAGTTTACTCTCGTTGGGGGCACCTCATTAAGCTCTCCGTGTATTCTGATTAATAGCAGTAAGTCAGAGGCACCGGTGACAGAAGGGTGAACGCAGCCCTCATTCATAGACGCTGTTCATTTCCTACTGGAGGCCCAGCTTCTGGGGCCTCGGAGTTTCACACTTGAAGAGTTTGGCATTGTGCAGATACATGAGAGAATTTGGGAAAGTTTCATTTGATGATTTTCTTACTAAAAGAAAGCCTTACTTCATAGAACAGCGGCACATAAGCTTTCTCTAGATACAACATTAGCATGTGCTTTGATACGTGAAGACATTAATATGTTAATATGTACAGATGGTCATAAGATATTTTCTGGAAACTTACATTCTAGAAAATGCATTAGATTTTTCTTGGGAATTGTCAGTTAATTTTTTTTTTCTAGACATGCCCAGTTGTTAAATGCTGCTAGGAATCACTTAGATACTTGGATAAAATTTATAACATTTTATAAATTATTTTATAAATTTATAAAATTGAGCAACGTGCCGGTTCGTTTTGTCTAGCACAGACCTCCATGTATCTGAGAAGTGGAAGTCTTAGTTCAGGAACTGTTCTCAACAAATTGGCCTCTGGGCGTGTCTGTGACACTTTTATTTTCTTACTGGCTGGTGTGGGAGGGCCACGCCCACTGTGGGTGGTACCATCCTCAGGCAGGTGGGCCTGGGCTATATAAGAAAGCAAGTAGTACAAACTAGGAGAAGCAGTGTGTGCAGCATTCCTCCCAGCATTCCTCCGGGGCTTCTGCTTCAGTTCCTGCCTCCAGACTCCTGCCCTGAGCCTCCGCCTGGTTTCCCTCAGTGAGGGACATGTATGTGAGTCAAAAAACAACCCTTCCCTCTCCGTATTGCTTATGGTGTTTGTCAAACCAGATAGAGACGCAAACGAGAATAAACCATTTCCAAATTTGATAATAGTTACGATTTCTCTTTGTAAAAATAAACCATAATTCTCATGAAAAAACACTGAAACAGTGGCTAATTTGAATTTTAGATGCAGAATGAAGGATTTAGTTGTAACTACTGGAAGGAAGGCACATTCTAAAGTTAAGCCAAAAAGATTTTGCGTATAAAAGTTTCAGTGAAACAAAAGTCAGTCTTGTTTTCTATACCTTTGAAACGTGTTTCCAGAAAATTTTTAAAAATCTAAACATTTTATCGGAACTCCTATGAGCATCTCCGGCCCTCAGTCTTCTGTTTACTTACCGTACGTATTATGTTCAGACAGAGTGTACGTTTTTAAAGAAAAGTAGATACCTGATGGGTGTTTTGGAAGCAGTCATGCCTCCTCCTGAGATGAGCAAACACAACTGAGCGCCTCTGCACACTGCTTTTCAGTGGCGTGCACACCCGACTTATTTTCCAGTAAATAAACCAGTAGGTTGGTTTTCCCAGCCTCCATGGCTGACGTCAGATTGTCCTCATGACCGTTCCAGGCCCGGCAGAAGCAGTGTTATTACCTCCTCTGAGGAGGGCTAGAGAGTCAGACGGAATTATTAGCCATAATGATCCCAGGCTTCTGCTCCAGGGTTAACAAAGAAAATCCCCGTGGGTCACGGCATCTTCCCTGGAGATGCGTCTCTCTCTGTGAGGCAAGAAACACGGTTGCTAGTGTGTCCGAGGGACAAGGAGCCGGGGAGAGCTTGCTGAGCAGTGTTTCTAAGTCTGCTCCTGCAGCATCAGCATAGCAGGGACAGGAGCTGCTCTCTTCAGGGCGGGAAGGGTTAACGTGCCTCCTTGTTTGTCTGTCTGTGCTAACATCGAAGATAACGGTTTCAGTTACTTGCCTCTGCAAGTATTTGACTTCCTCTTTGGCCACCAGCAACTCGAAGTACCGCTGATACCCCTGAAAGCCCTTTACATCTGGGCCAGACCACCAAGGCTTCGTCCAGACTCCTCAGCTGTGTGTGGCTACACGGAGGCTGGGAGGATGACTGCGACGTGCCCCAGATCTCCCAGCTAGCATGTAATGTGCACAAGTTAAAACTCAGTTCTTTGAACTCCCGGCTCTGCCCATTTCTGACAAACAGGCAATTAGGCTAGTCCCAGAGGGGGCGATGTGTGTGCCAGGAAGGGTCTTTACTCTGCACTCTGGAGAAAGAAACGCTGGCCTGCCCCTTCTCTCTAGAAACTGCCTTGACCTGTGAGCTGCATTTGGGCGGAGGAAGAGGCCCCGCCTCAGTGTCCTGTGGAGCATCCACACAGGCTACTCCTTCACAGGCTCTGGGTAACCAAGGACTCCTGGTTTGGAAGGAAGTAAGGGAAAACTAAGCCAAGGATTTATGACACAGAGTGGACCAGCTTGGGGCCCTCGATGTTTACTATCTGATGGGTTAAAAAAAACATGCTGGAACCGTAATTTGGAGAAGTTCAGAAGGCTTGTAGCTGAGTGCCGAGGCCCTGGTTACAGCGGCTGCAGAGCAGCAGGCTGATAGACGGATGCACAGAGTCTTTGCAATCCACGAGTCGTTCTTACTGGAGAAGTGGAAACAGAGACCTCCATCCCTGCTAGCTGCAGCAGAGTTGATCAGTGACCCTAACCAAATTCCCATCAGCCGCGTTGCAGCCTTCCTGTGCGCCTTCCTGCCGCGGCTCCCGAGGTAACAGTGCTTTGTCCTAATGCTCTTCCAGTCCTCCAGATTCTCCCATGAACAGAGCAGTGCTCCGGTCTCAGCAGCGAGCAGAGACACAGCTAGTGGATTACAAGGCAGATGTCCTGCGCAGGGCCCTGGGCACTGTGGGTTTAGTTAAGCAGTGTGTTTCTCACCAGAGGCACCCTTTTATGAAATGGCGAGTTATTCCGATCACCACCAAGAACACATGTGTCAAGTGAAACGCCATTTGCGTCCACGCACCGGGGGAGTTCTCTTGTAATCAGGACAATCACTTCCGTCCCGTTGCTTGTTAAAACTAGACTGTGTCAGCGAAGCCGTGCTTTAAAAACAAAGGATTGATGCGTGGTCAAGTTGCCCTTTCGTACTTGTGCTAATGACCAAACAGAGACAAATAAAACCAGACGCATATCCAAAGTACTTAATTAAGTAACTATATAATAATCTACTGAACAGAGAAAAGTGTTGTTCAGATTCATATCCACCCCAGCACCATCTCTCCCTCCCTCCCTCCTTCCCTCCCTCCTCCTTCTCTCCCTCCCCTTCCTCCTTCCCTCCTCCTCCCTCCTTCCCTCCTCCCTCCTTCCCTCCTCCCTCCTTCCCTCCTCCCTCCCTCCCTCCTCCCTCCCTCCCTCCTTCCCTCCTTCCCTCCTTCCCTCCCTCCCTCCTCCTTCCCTCCTTCCCTTCTCCCTCCCTCCCTCCCTCCTTTCCTTCTCCTTCTCTCTCTCCTCCCTTCTCCCTCCCTCCCTCCTCCTCTCTTCCTCACTCCTCCCCTCTTCCCTCCTCCCTCCCTCCTCCTCCTTCCTCCTCTCTTCCCTCCCTCCTCCCTTCTCCCTCTGCCCTCCCTCCCTGCCTCTGTCAGGTTTGGTTTGATTCTAAGCCATTGGCTCTCTTGAGAAAGAGGTCAGACCAGTTTGAAGAGCAAGCAGGCTTAGGAGAGCAATTGAAGTATACACATGGGAACTTGGATGATAAAATCATTTCAGAAAATAATGAACAAGTAACTTGAGAGTTTGTCTTGAGGGTGGTATCACAGGTTATGCCGGGTTATTAATTTTCCAGCTCAGCAGTGTGTCTCTTTAAAAAAAAAAAAAAACTTAAAGGGAGATGGAAATGTTTTTGAAAGAAATGCAGTGCCATAGGTAGAGGGAAGACCGAGGCCGAATGGAGTTCCCAAGCCGGGAGGCTGGGAAAGCAAAAGTGCTCCCGTTTGGGTACAGAGTGTGTGTGGGCAGGGAACAGCGAAGACGGTTGTGATGAGAGCTGCAGAGTCGAGTCTCCGGGGTGCTTGGTTCACAGACACAACCCCAAAGCTTGGAACTAGGTGTTTGCACTGGAAAGAGATGTGATTCATGGTCACAACTCTGTGGTAGGGTGTGTTCATAGACACCAGCACTTTCCTCCTCCACAGACAGGATCAGTGGACTCGACCTGTGCCTCAGTTCCCCTTCCACAAAATGGGAAGCAGCCTGTTCGGCACCCCAAATCTGACCAGTGACCAGAATAGCCCAGCGCCTCTTCCTCTCTCCCTGCTTCTCAGTGGCACTCCTCAGACTGTTGGCCCACGGTTACCATGGTGACACAGCGCAGGGTGAAGTTGCTTAGAAATGATGACAGTGTGGCAGCAGGGGCGCAGAGTCGGTAGTGATCAGCCCTCAGGAGTGCCCGGGTCTGAGGAAAAGTAACAAAGGAGCTGTGTCCAAGTCCAGGGAGAGCCAGTCCCTGGCACCCCCTCCGTCCACAGTGAGCACTGATGTCATCTCGTGCTGCCCGAGAGTGCCTGGGCTCATGTGTCATATCAGACATGATGGCCTGGGTTAGTTTACTCCCCAAAGCTCGGACTTGAAACAGTCAATACCAGTTGTTGATTTCGGCGTCTGACAGCTCAGTTTCCTTCAAGGTAAGACGATTTGTTGGCTCATACAGACTTCTGGAGCCCACTCATTCCTGTAGCTTGAGTCACGCCATGCCGATGGGAATTAAAAGGAGTGTGGCTGGAAACTGATTTTGTCGCCCTCCTCTTCCTTCTAGAGTTAAGGGAAATTGTAGCAAAAAAAAAAAAAAAATCTTTTTTTGAGCTATTGTCAGTTGGTTTCTTCCTGGTGCTCCTGAACTCCTGGGTTCTGCTCATCTGAAGTCAGATGGTGGGGCGGCGGGGGAAGTCTTGCATTGCTCAGCACTGATGGGATATCGTCCTCTGTAGGTCACAGGTCTGTCTGTCCGTGCTGAGACCTACTGTGTTCTAACAGAGACGTTTTCTGTGGTCTCAGAACCCCATGGGACTTTCCTTCCCCATGGCTCACATCTAGTTCTGTTCCAGGATTGCCGTCTCCTCACCCAGCAGTGAGGTTACTCAGATGTAGAGAGAGGCCCAGAGCATTCTGGGAAGGCTCTCCATGTAGTGCCTCTCAGAGTCTCCGCCTCAGGAAGGAGATTGCAGAGTGAGGCCTTCCCCAAAGGCCTGTTGATCCTCAGGGATGTGCCCTTATGGAGGTCACTCCAGCTCGTTGCTCTGAGCTGGTGCTCAGCTTGCTAGAAAAACCCAAGCCAAAGTGGGAGGCCTGATGAGTGGCATCTTTTAAGGAACGTCTTCCCAGTGTCTCAGGCTCAAAAGCCAGTTCCCCAGATAGCCTGAGGCACCAGCACCACTGTCCTTAAGATTAAGAAGCCCTCCCCAGGTCTGCACCCTCAGCCTCCCTGCCCAGGGAGGACTGGAGCCGATACACAGGGTCTGGCACGCAGAGATAGCCTGCATTCTGTGATGGTTGGGAAGAACACACGAGGAGGGACAATGCACCCGGTGGGGTGCCAGTCCATGGACCACGGAGGCTTGAGCAGTTTGCTCAGTCCTCCCAGCCGGCTTCCTGATCCTCCTTAGGTGCAGCGTGTAAGAGGAGCAGCACCAGCAGCACCAGCTACCTCCACTCCCCTCCAGACCCCCCTTTAAGACCCCTCCCCAGGTTTGCACTCTGCAAATGCCCCCCTTCCCATGACATAGGCTCTCACTAGATCCCATGGCTCAAAGGGCTCGCTAGCAAATCTAGGCCAGACTCAACTGAACTGATAAGATCTTCACAAGAGTCCCTAAAAATACATTTCTCCTTAAGTCAGCCTTGCAAGTCAAGGAACAGTCACAGACCTTGAAGGAGAGGAGTGGCTTTAGAATCTACAGAGCCCCCTCAGTCCTCAAGCTCAGAAGCTGGATTCCTGGGGAGCAGAAACAATAGCTCCAACAACAGTGACTTAGCACCCTTTCAAGTCCCATCATGAAGATGGAACAAGCCCACCGGCAGGGCAGGCGCAGACTCTCACAAGCTCTGGACCTCGTCCAGCTATGTGTTTGCCGGTTCATCCGCTCACTCCTCGTTCAGCAAGGATTTGTTCAGTGCTCGCTGTGTCCCAGAGTTTAGTGTTCTGCTAGATAGATGTCAGGGGATATACACAAACCCTGTGTCACATACAAAGTAACCGTGAGCACTGGATACTGACAAGGGCTGGGAGGAAGACACAACAGGGAGAGCCAGCAAGAGCAGGGAGGACTCATGCAACATTACATCAGAAAAGGCGTCCCTGTGGGGTGACCTCCAAGGTGTGTCTGTCTGGGAGAGTATTCCCTGCAGAAGGATCCGTGAGGCTGAAGCTCGGAGGCAGGACATGTCTGGTTACCCAGGGACCAGGATGAAGGCCGGAACGGCAGGAAGGAAGAAAGCAAGGAGAGAGACGATCAGAGGTGTGGGACCAGTCGCAGAGGTCACCGCAGAGCATCGCAAGGCTCTGGACCGTCACATCCAGGGGCAGAGACCTGAGCCGATCTGCCTACATTTGTGACTAGATTCCTTTGTGCTAGTTTAAGGGGATGTCGGGTGGGACGTTTCGTGAACCGACCTGGAGCGCAGATAAATGCAGGGGAGGAGTAAAAGTGGCGTGGGTGATGGACGGCCACCACGTCCTGAACCTGTTGGAAAGGTCGATCCATGTCCACCTGTGTATCCCACACAGGGTATCTGGAGGAGGAAGGGAAGGACAGGGAAGAAAGAGAGGAGCAGAGAGAGTAGACATCTGGGAGACATCACTGTCTATAAAAACAGACAGCAGGTTTAAAGCCATAGAACTGGATGGAGCCATGGTAGAGGCCTGGTAGGAACCGCGGTCCCACGTGCGCCAGCCCTTCCTGCTCCCACAGGCCCCCTCCTCCTCCTCCTGTTAGCACAGGCCACCAGGCATGAACTCTGGGATAGATCTCATCCTACTACCTTTCACCTGAAAACCTTATCGCAGGTGGTGCTGGGTCAATGTTTGTTCTGAGTTCTACCCTGGTCTTATCTCAGCATTAAATGTGCTCACCCCAGGGTGAGAGCTGTTATCCGGTACTCTATCAGCCGGTCTGCACCGAGCTTCCCGGAACGTCCAGCTCTTGCCTTTCTCCCCGTGACGCCTGCGTGTGCCTCTCACTGCACTTCTGTGCAGCGACTCAGTAGGTAGGAGGGAGCCGCTGACGCTTCTGTCTGCTGCGCACGTGTGATCGTGGTGTGCCGAGCCCTCCGTCTGCCTTACAGTTCTCGGCGCGGGATATCAGCCATGCCCAGTTCCGATGCCGCTCACTGCGTGCCCCAGCGTGTACACAGCCACACGTGTGCACACATGGAGATACTTATGGACTCCATGGTGCCATACACAGTTTCTACTCGGGAGAATAGACTTCCCGCCTACCTTCTCTGCTGCTTTCTGCACACGAATCTCCCTAGTCCTCGGGACACCCTGTTGCTTTCCACTGTTCATATTGAAGCCCTGAGCCTTTGAAGCAGGCGTCTTCCTTCCTGTGTGTTTGTTGAGCAAGCCGGAATAGGTAGAGAAAGTAACAGCAGCAGAGTCCTCCGTCCAGGACAGGGTCCTGCCTTTACACGGAAGCTCCGCTTTCTGACACAATGCGTATTCCTGCCTCTGCTTTCTCTCGTGTAGCATTACCACCCAGTGCTTGGATTCTCACTTGCAGAGGCTCCTGGACCCGGCCCCAGGACCTGGCCCCAGCCCTGCTGCCAGGCAGATGGACAGTCACCCCTGGGCTGTGACGCAGCCGAGCTGATTTTCCAGTTGAGTGGCTTTCAGTCACCCTCTTTCCGCCCATGAGGGAGAATCCAGCGCCTTATCTTTTCACCCCAGGGGCCGATGACTTCTTTCCTCCTCCCTCTTCAGGCCATCTGTAGCTCACCAACGCCCGCATCCACCCACCATCTTCCAGAGCTCTCTCCTGTTTGCTTCCAACCCTGAAAGTCGGGAGCCCAGGAAGGTGAGTTGGGCAGCTGCGCCACAGCCCATGGGTGAACTTTCCACCTGCCTCGCAGCAGGGCTGGGGCTGGGGCTGGGGCTGGGGCTGGGGCTGGGGCTGGGGCTGGGTCCTGGTTCAGGAGCCTCTGCGAGTGAGAATCCAAGCATTGGGTGGTTACTGCCTGCTTGCTATTGGGTTTCTATCGTCTGCGACCTGTATGTGGCCTTTTGTTGCTTTCATATCTACAGTAGACCTTGCCTAGATTTTTCCTTTCCTCTTCAACCATTGCGCTAGCCTTTGGCTAATTCTCACCGACTCTTCCTGGACAAATGTTCAGAGGTTCGCTTCCCTAGGGAATCCTGTCTTCCTTTTCCTGGTGCTATTCGAGGTCCTCTGTGTTCACTAAGTTCACTGTGCCAATGGACTTCATTCACACACACACACAACACACAATGTGCTCTCTGAATTCCCCCTTCTACTACTCTGTGCAACCCTGAGGTTCCAGAAGCAGACCCACCCAAGGTTGGATCTGATATCAGTGCAGCTTTGAAAAGCCACGCCATTGGTCACGCTTGCGCCAGCCTGTTTCTGTGTCTGCCACACATATTCCGTATCTGCGCAGACGCCAGCCTTTGACCACTTCCTGTTATCCGCTAATATGCAAGTACCTTGATAGCTTAATTGCCTACAGTTACGGCAATGCTTCGATGGTTTGAGATGCACGTCTGTTGACTGCACGAGGCACCCTTCCAGTAGTGGTATAAGTAGGTCTAAGGGAAGCCCTGGCGTTTGCAGGTGTGTTTACTCCCCTTTGCTTCACTGTACCTACAATACCGGACAGAAACAGCCTGAGGAAGGAGACAGTTGTTTTGGCTCATGATGTCAGGGGCATCTCAATACATCTTGGTGGGGAAGGCGTGGTGGATCTCCCAGTTAAGGTGGCAGGCGTGTGTGGCAGAGTCTGTTCACATGACATACCGTCCAAACAGGAGTCTATAGGGGATATTGCAGACCCGAGGCAAAACAGTAGACAGATGAAGTGGCCACCAGGCTGGGGTGGGCGGGGAGAGAGAGGAAAGGACAAAGGTCAGCTGGGAAGTTTTGTTCACTGCAGACTGTGGCCAGGGAAGGAAAGGGGCATTCTGACAGAGGAATTTGGGGTTCCACAGTCACCCTGCCTGGCTGCAACTGTGTGTTTTTGGCCACCCAGGAGACAAGTACTGTGTCAGACTTGAATGTTAGCTAACATAGTTGCTTTTCTTCCAATCACGACGTCTCCTAACTGGATTGTATTTGGATAGAAAACGCAATGGGGAAAGAGACCTACACTCTTAATACAAATATGTGCTGAATATGTTCTATCTGGGTGTGGGTTTAGGAATATATTTAGAAATTTTCTCTTCTCTAATTAAAGATGGGATTTCTGTCTCTATGTTCCTGGAATTGGCTATGGAAGTAGATTGGAAATGTTCACATATCAAATGGACCCTGGATTTTATGGCTTTTTTACTTATACTTTGATGACATGACACACTTGGGAAAAAAAATTAGCTGAGAATTTTTTTCCATTTTTGACTTTGTCATAGGTAATGTTGACCTACTGTGCCACCTTGGTGGAGGGAGTGTCTCTTTCTCATTTCCTTCAGCAATATATCAGAAAGTGTGCTCAAAAAAACTGAGTAGCATGTGAAATGGAGAGGCCACTGATAGACAGAACTCTGTTCCTGCTCAAAATGAGGGCTTAGAGCTGTTCGGAGGAAGATATGCCAGAGGTTTCTGGAGCTCACATAGAAGGGACTGCATGGTTCACATCCCCCATCATAGACAGAGTTCTTCATATAGATCTAGATATTATATATATTATAGATACTATAGATAATTAGATATTATAAATAATATGGATGGATATTTTATATATATATATATATATATATATATATTATATATATATATATATATATATATATAATTTAATTGACTTTTAAGACAGTGATAGAGGATCTCTCCCCTGTCACCGTGTGCCTGTGTATGCCTCCGTGTGTGTGTGTGTGTGTGTGTGTGTTTATGTGTATGTGTGTGTATGTGTGTGTATGTGTGTGTGTGTGTGTGTGTGTGTGTGTGTGTGTGTGTGTGTATATTTACTAACCAATAACCAATAACATGGTTTTTCAAAACTCCCAATTCTTTCTGGTGACAATCTTCACAAGTTAAAGAGCAGCCCTGCCTCAGTTTATATAACTGCCTCATTCTTAAAAATATCAGTGATACTGAGACAGCTTAGAAAGTAAAAGCTGCAGCTTCATGCAGATATCTCCTAAGAATCTAAATGAACATGGATTAGCTGTCACAAAGAGAGCCCTTGTAATATACTGCTAATTGTGTTGTATTTTAGTAGATATCTGTGGATTTACATGTTATCATCCCCTGGATCAGCAAGGGACCTGTTGGAGGACAGACTAGAAGCCAGCTAGCAAAGTTGGTTTTCGTCCCTTAAGATTCAAAGCACCGTTTCATAGATATTTTTTTAATAGATTAAAAAGAAACGAAGTTAAAGGAATTTGGAAGAACAAATATTTTTGGAGATAACTGTGCTCTCTGTCCTTCTGGTTTCTCTGGAGTAGTTCTTTATTTCTTTCCTTTGACTGCCTTTGTCACCGCTGGCTGTCTCTTGGTCCACTGAGCTGTCTGAGGGAAGTCTGGCTTGACACCTCTTCTCCAAAGCACTGATTACTGGATAGAATCACACCCTGCTCCCCTGGGTTAAGTGCCTCTCAGCCCTGGTGCTTCAGCTGCTGGCCCCTCCAGACTCTGCTCCAGTCAACATGTCTGCTCCTGATAGGCCAAGGGCGTGGCTAATTCATTGATGAGCTGGGACAGCTCACCCAGAGTATTTTCAGCCAGTCTGTAAAGACAGTGGTGAGTGCTCAGATACCAAGCTACAAACAAGAAGAAAGATCATCTTCTTTTAATGCATTTCAGTCATGTGCAGTAGCCTAGCCTATAATTCCAGTCCTGGGGTGCTGAGGCAAGGGAATTTCCAGAGTTCAAGGCCAGTTTGGGCTGTATAGTGTATACCTGGCTAGCCAAGGCTACAGAGCAGGACTGTCCATCATCACCTGTAAGCAGCCCAGCATGAAGTCACCGGCCTGTACCCCAGCTTTCTGCTGAGGGCTGGGCGGGAAGATCAGCTGGAGCTCTATGCTAGCTAGTACTGCACAGTAGAGAAACCAGGTCTCAAGTCAAGAAACAAAATGTGTACTTCAAGCATTTAAATGTTAAAAATAAGAAACCCAAAGACTGTAAAAATAAGAAGTAGGAAGTCCAAGAGAGCAGTCTTCACTGTGATGGGTGTATGTGGAATGAAAGGAAAGGCAGCCTGTGCCCAGTGTGTCCTGCGCCCAGTGTGTCCTGCGCCCAGTGTGTCCTTGGCTGACTCAGAGACAGTTTTGGTTTGCAAGGATCCTTTAATCAGCAAGGCCTTGTCCGGCACACAGATAAGGCCACACAGTGACCGGGAGTGCCCTGGCAGGCTGCAGAAGAGCAGAGCACTTTCCCTTAAGGCAGTCTTAAATTTTGATCAATCTCAGCCTCAAGATTGGACAGGATTGATGGGTTTCCCTTCAAAAATGTGCAAATTACCCACAAGAATGGTGCTTCGGGGACACCTTGGGGGCGAGGGGTTGGGGTAGGGATGAGGGTGGAGTGTCCTCCGCCTGGGCTTGTTGAGGGTGTGGAATCCAGGAAAGCTGCCTCCTTTCCCACAGCAAAAGGCCAGGCATTCCGAACTCACCTGGCGGCATAGCTTAGCAACTGTCGAGAGCCTCCGCAGCAGATTCTTTTATACAGCCCAGAGTCACAGCTCTCCAAAAAGCTAAAGCCGAGATGAGTTTTAAATAACTTTTGAAAAAATGCAAGTGCCATGCGAGAAAAGACCCTAAAAATAGTTGACATTAGTGCGTAGAGTTGAATGGAAAGGCCTTCCGAATTTCAAGAAATACTATAGAAAGCCATTTATCTTTGAACTTTTGAGCTAGTCCTTCCTTTGAAGGTAGTGAGCCCAGGTATTGGGCTTAGAAAGGATGTGTGCATGTGCTTCATGGAATAGCCCTTTCTTGCTGACAACTGTGTCACCAGGGTCACCAGCTGAAGGTCTTTTAAAAAGCATGCAGGACTCCCCCAGAGGCCTGCATTCTGAAACTCCCTGAGCTGAACCTGTTGGTCTGAACCCTCAGTTCTCCCAGAACGGTCACTTGGAACAGATCTCTAGGGTATTTTGTTTTGTTTTTGTTTCGATTGGTCAGACTTAGCCAAGGAGGGCATGGGCTCCTCCTCCTGCCCCCCTCTAGCTGCCTCTGAGAGAATCTGTGAACATGGACATCCTGCTGTGGACCCCAACAGCCATCTTTGTTCCTTCAGCATCCCAGGATCCTCTAGCATAGAGCAAGGCACAAGGCATGCTGGTCCAGGTGGCTCTCAAGCTTGCACACTGGCCACTCCAGGGTCTATTAAACGCAGATGCTGGCCTGCTCCGCCCTTCCAAGGTAGGATCCCTGGGAGGGGCCAGGAATCTGCGTTTTTCCACAAGCTTCAAGGGGCTCCAGCTGCTGGCTCAGGTCCTGCACTTTGGAAATCACAGGCTGAGGTCAGTGGCTGTTGAGGCTGAGTTACTCATCACAGGGGTGGGGCGGCTGCCCACCCTCGAGCTGCCGGACAACAGGATGAGCTAAGGCACCTGCTGGAATGTTCCTTTAGGTCATAGCTAAGTGGCCCATTCAAACCTCATTCCTGTAGGCTTGAATTTGGTCTGTATTAAAATGCAAATGCTCATTGCCAGAGGAGCAGGAGTTCATTGAACAAACACAAAGCAAATTCTATTAGGTTTTCGCTGGGTAGGGACGGTTGGATAAGTCAGTATTTACAGTTCTTGTGAGTCAAGAGGTAACGACACTTGTTTAAAAATAAATGACCAAGCTTGAGGGCAGTTATAGGCAAGGGACCCAGTGTCCTGTGCAGTCATGTATCATCTACGAGATCGTGTCTTGCTCCCGAAATCAGTACTGGGGCAGATGATCCCACCCAGATACAACCATGGCTTCCATATGGAGTTTCTGTGGAGGAGGGAGAGGACTGAGAGCGGATTTCGCCAGCACGCGTTTGTGAAGGAATCACCAGCTTGCACTGGGATGTCTGACTGTTTACAACACGCTTTTGTATGCTCCCCTATGTCCAGCCCGTGGCAGCCACCATGAAAATGCAGGAGAAACTGAACAAGGTGCACTCAGAAAGGACAGAAGATCAGGAACGCTGAGACGCAGCGTAGTGAAAGTGTCCGTTAGCCGTGTAATGTGTGTGAGGCGATACAACACGATGCCATCACGCCGTCCTTTCCGGACTCGCTGTGCACTGTACGCCAAGGGGCGTGCATCTCGGCTTGCATGCTCAGCTTTCACTGGACGTAGGCAACGTGCATTTGGATTTCGGAAGGTTTACAGATTGAGAAAGGCTTCTTTAACCGTCATGGCCAAGCCACACATGGACATTCTCCAATAGCGGAATTGAGGATCAGTGAAATTTAAATTAAGCAGAAGGATAAAGATTAAAATGTGGTCACTCAGTCACACTGGTCACTCAGGCGCATGGAGGGGGCTCTCCTATTGGACATCGCAGCCCAGCGTGGAACCGTTCTTCCAACAACTTGCAGCTTAGTAGACTCAGCTTTGAATTAGGTCTGCGCGTGGGCGTATGCCGGCCTAGTCCCTTGGTAACAAGTTAAAACTTGGTCTTCTCCATCATCGTTGCTCATCGGCTGTGATGGCCTCACCCAAACCAGTTCAAGTCAGTTCTGTCTTCCAGGGTCCCACGCCACCTGCTTGATTCCGCTTGTGACAATACGAGGAGGCGGGGCGTATGGTAACTAGCTACATGACCTCTAAGATAGGAACAGAGAGCATGCTGGGTAGAAGGATGCATCCTCAGATTTACCAGAACAAACTTAGGATAGTAGTATGTTCCTGTTACAGGGTGCGCACCCCTTTCCTTGACATGAAGTAATTTTGTCAACAAAAACTTGCAAATCCCGTTCTTACAAGCAAGTTTATATTAAATACTTACCTATGGAATCTTAAAAAAAAAGACTTATATATAGAATCTCAACCCCTCCACGACAATAAAAAGCCAAAACAAAAAATCCCTCCGAGAATCCAAACGCAGCATTGCGTGAATCGGGGACTACAGAATGGGACATTGGGAAGTTGGTCAGAGATTTTAAAAGTACAGCTTGACAGGGGTGATAAGTTCAGAAACAGGGTGGCAATCGTTAACGAGGTGTGGAGGTCTTGACAGTGGCTGACAGTAGATGTAAATGTTCTCACCAGAAAAACAGGAAAGTATGTGACGTCACACATACGGTGGACAATCCGCGATAGATACTTGTTCTAAAACACTGGTTATACTCCATAAATACATTGTTTTGTTGGCCAATGAAAACAAATTTTTTAGAGGCCAGTTTGACATGTTAGTCTATAAACCCAATTTCTTGTTGCTTTTTGGGTTTTGTTTTGTTTTGTTTTTTTTAATCATAACTCTCTGTGGGATTCCTTTCTCTGGACTGAGGGCACCACTGCGTGTGACTTTTGAGAATAAAGACCACTGAGTCTCCGTTCTCCCCATCTCTGCAGAAATATCCTGATTCGCTCATTTCCAACTCACCTGTGAAGCCTGGGGTGGGGGCTCCTGCCTTTGGGGACGGTGTGTACCCCACTGTGGACTCCATCATGGTTGTCCTGTGACCTGCCCAGGGCTTGAGGACGTCACATGTTTTCTGAGTGAGAACGAAATGTGTCTAGAGCATCATCTGTGCCCTGTCGCCACTGTCCATCACTGATGGGCAGAAAGGTCTCCTTGGCTCTCGCTTCCCTACCCTTGTCCACCCTGCTAGAGGGGGAGGGGAGGTAAGGGAGCTGCAGGCCCAGCCCCTTGGTGAAACCTGATACAGGGCAGGGTTGGGTTAAGCTGCCTGGCCTGAGCTGCCTGGTGCTGCTGTGAACACACACTGCCGAACAGACAAGCGGGAGCCTGCCTGTGGACCCTCAGATGTTTAATAAGTGAAGGCAGCTGTGTGTCACGGCTTGCATTGTCGCCCGTTTCCTCTAACGTGAGCAACATACATACACACGCGTGCGCGCACACGTGCGCACACACACACACACACACACACACACAGGTAATCACACACGCCCTGTCACAAGCAAGTAAGAGAACCGCAGAGGTGACACAGTAGTTCCCAGCATCCCAGAAGTGTTGCTAAACCAAAGTCAAATGACCTGTTTAAGGACACCACCGTGGTCCTTCCCCTATGAGAGACACAGCAGCTCCTCTCAGGGTGGAAAAGTTCAACTGCAAGAAAGCCTGTTTGGCCTGGTTTGCCCAGAGTTACCTGATGTTCATCCATTCGGGCAGGCGGTTTTTCTGGGAGCATTTGGGAACCGCTAACAGCCTCTGCCCTTTGAGCTGATTTAGTACGTTCTGCTTTGAACGCAGTCTGTGCCACTGAGCGACGGGTTGCCGACACGTGTGTGACTGGGTGACCTCACTGTGCAGCCCAGGTGAAGGGGATCAGTCACTCGGGGCGGGGGGCCCTTGATGCGATTGGAAGTTCCGCCGACACGCGTGCTGGGGGCTGCCACTTACGCAACACAGCACACTGCTCAATGACCGCTTCTTAGTGAGCAGACTGCATCCGTAGTGAGGCGAGGGATAGGAAGGCTCAGCACGGTGACGGGCACTCCTCGCCGCAGAGGGACGCGTGCTTCTGCACGGCGAGCAGCTGTACTGGGCTCGTGTGCGCCAGCCTCCTGCGAGCACACAAAACACGCATCACACTGTGAGGCTGTGCTTGGAAACTAAAAGCGAGCGAGACCTCACTCAGCCATGGGAACTTTTAAGCCCCGTTCAGATTTTATGACGACGGCCTTTGAGTGGCGCGGCATTGATCGGAACCCCCTCAGGGTTTGCCATGACTCACCTACTTCCACTCCTCCTGAGGTGCCCTGAGCTGTACATTTTTAGAAGGACATCAGCGCTGAGCTGGTGTGTGTGGTGACTTACGTTGCTTACAGTTTTGCACATGGCCGATCTGCAGACTGGTTTACAGTCTTTTATTCATTTGTCTTGATAATGTTCTATTTTAATGTTACTAGTTTTATAATCCTTGAAAAATTAAAACAAATGCAATCCGCTGATTGTAGACACCTGAACTTTAACCTACGGTATTGTCGTAGGCATGCTCTTAACCCTCATATTCTAAATAAAAGAGAACGGTTTTTTTTAAAAAACTTATTACATTTTCTCAAGCTTAATCGTATGTGAGGAGTGTGTGTGGGGGGTCAGAGGGCGATCTCCGGAAGTCAGTTCCCTCCGGGCGCAAGGTGCGGTCCATGGATCAAACTCAGGTTGAAAGGCTTGGCAATTAAACGCCCTCTCGCACTGAGCCATCTCAGCAGCCCAGAGAGAACAGTATTAGGTGGTGTCTCAATTGAAACTAAGCTGAACCTCATTCAAGTTAACTTGCATTCATCCTACCCTAAGTTCAACTGGTCAGCATGCTCTTTCTGAGGTCCTGATAGATACCAGGAACTAAGGCACCTGGAAACAGAAGACCGCGGAGAGGCATCCTTACCTAAGACCGCACTGCAGGGAAGGCAGGCAGCAAGCAAGAGCAGGAGGCAGGGAATATTCAGAGTCCAGAGAGCAAGGGGCCAGTCTACCCACCGCCCGCCATCTGATCTTTGTAAACTCAAGAGAATGTGAGGAATTGGGAATCCATGCTCCATCCAAAATAATATCATCTCCATTTCATAGGACAGACACAACCCTGCAGTTGTTTGTAGTATTCTCAACAATAAAATCAATGACCTCAATGTGAAATCAATTGGGAGCCGCCATTCTAATCCACTGTTTGTGATGATGCGCATTAGATGGGGTTGTTCCAGGGGCTAATTATTGTGTCTGCCACACTCGTCTGAGCCACTCCTAACTCTTGGACTGCTGCCTAGACCACTCTGCAGTGCAGCTTCAGTTGCTTAGCCGGCCTCTTCCTCCTCCTCCTCCTCCACGTCTTCCTCCACCTCCTCCTTCATCTCCTCCACCTCCTCCTCCTCCTCTTCCTCCTCCACCTCCTCCTCCTCTGCCTCTTCCTCCTTCTCCTCTTCCTCATCTTCCTCCTCTTCTTCCTCTTCCTCCTCCTCCCCCTCCTCTTCTTCCACCTCCTCCTTTTCCTCTTCTTCCTCCTCCTCTTCCTCCTCTTCTTCCTCCTCCTCTTCCTTGTCCTCCTCCTCTTCTTCCTCCTCCTCTTCCTCCTCTTCTTCCTCCTCTTCCTTGTCCTCCTCCTGTTCCTCCCCTGTTCCTTCTCCTCTTCCTCCTCCTGTTCCTCCTCCTCTTCTTCCTCCTCTTCTTCCTCCTCTTCCTCATCCTCCTCCTGTTCCTTCTCCTCTTCCTCCTCTTCTTCCTCCTCCTCTTCCTCTTCCTCCTCCTCTTCCTCCTCTTCTTCCTCTTCTTCCGTGTTCCTCCTCCTCTTCCTCCTCCTCCTCTTCCTCCTTCCTTCCTCCTTCACTTTCCTCATGATACTTAAAGCTCAGAAGTCTAACCTACACTTGCCCAATCTAGATCTGAACTTCGTAGATAGTTCAAGAGTTTGATTCCTTCAAGCTTGGATGCAAGCTGATGTCTTACTCTGTTTTGCAGGTTCACGATTTAGAAGTGCCATGTGGTATCGCTCTTGCTGGCAACAGCTCCCAAGGAGCTCTTCTGTGTTCACCTCTTGAGTTTCTGTGTGTGTTTGTTTGGTCGTTGGTTGCTTGGTTGTCTGGCTGGATGGCTTTTGTCAAGCACTCTTTGCCCTGTGAGTTATTGGAGATGTCCCAGTGATCTGACTTTGCGAATTGTTTAATTTCAGAATTTAAAAAGGACAAAGTAAAGGAAAACGGCATTCTGCTCAAATCTGAAGATCTCAAAGGCTTGTTTTCCACCATCCTCCCAAGCTGCGAGCGTCAGAACTAAATACTTTCCCAAAGAGTGCCAGCGTGTCGAAGTCGCTTTATTTAGGAGAGGTGCATCCGCAAAACACTGAGAGCCTAGAGCCCTGGGAGCCAGAGATGCCAGTGAGCGTGCTCCTGTGGCTCGCAGTCTTCCAGTGCGGCCTGTTGATCGGTGAATGACTGCCTGCTACTGAGTTCTCTACTCCCTGGTCAGAGTCCCCGGATCAGACTTCCTGGACCAGACGTTGCTACGGAATCCATTATCCACCTTCAGACTTGCATGCGGGAGTTTTCACACCAGTAGTTTTGGGGTCACTGAGACGTGGATTGATTTCGTCATCTGACAGAAAGGAACAGAGTCCAAAGTAGTTCTCACCATGGCCTTGAACGTTGCCCCCGTCAGAGACACAAAGTGGCTGACTTTGGAGGTCTGCAGACAGTATCAGAGAGGAACGTGCTCACGCTCCGACGAAGAATGCAAATTTGCTCATCCCCCAAAAAGTTGCCAGGTTGAAAACGGAAGAGTAATTGCCTGCTTTGATTCCCTCAAGGTAAGACTGTCATTTTATGTGTCACCTCCAAGCCAGTATGGACTTGCACAGGGGACACTTTGCGTTGAGCCCTACAGATGCCTGCTGGAGGTTTGTTTTCTGGTTTGTCACTTGTTTTTGTTTTTCACTCAAACTTACTCATACCAGCCATCATGAATTTTTTACATACCTGGGTTTCAATTAAAAATACATGGTGGTGTATTTCTGGTCTGACATGACATCCAGGTGCCCAAGAGTTTCAAATCAGAGTCAGGCTGCTGACAATGGCAGTAAATGTTTCATGAGCGTTTGGCCTTCTCCGGGTTACACAAAGGCAGGGGAGCCGCACCTGCCGCGTTCTGGTGCCAGTCTCTCTGACTCACATCTTGAACAGTTTCTCTCCTTGAAGCTTTCCTTCTCGGCCCGAGCCTTCCTAACGTGCTTCCGAGAGAGCTTTCATCCTCTCTTGTTATGGGAAGCAGAAAGGACTGAGTGCACACTCAGCGCTGGGTTCTCGGAGGACCTACTGTCTGCAAGGGGAGTCACGAAAGACTCACTGTGGATTCCATGTCCTCTGGTTAGCTCCTCTCTGGTGGGAAAATAGGGCACAGCTGAAAATGATTGTGGTGCAGAAGGACACGCGTCATCCAGGGGGAGACAGAGCACTTGCGTGGGAGACCTTAGAAGAGAGCTGACTTCCAGAAACGTTTGTGAAGGCGTGGCTTCCCCAGGTGTATATTGTGTTGGGTAGAGTTTGGGTTTGGAGAAATGGGTGAATTTGGTGAAAGACTCTACTTGAAAGAAGTGGGGTGTTTAGCTCAGGGTGCTCCGAGGTTTACTGTAACCCTAAAATTGTGCTGCTTTGAATTTCAGACCAGCTTAGGTAATCTTGAGGGCATAGTGACATTGTTGATGAGAAGAGATGGTTAAGACACACAGCTTGATGTTTCTGCCTGTGAAAATCTCCAATATTCTTACAATTTTTAAAAAATATTACTGACGTTCTTGATATGCTGTCTGAGAAACCACAGTGCCACGAGATGACGGAAGTGGCCGGACCCCATTCTCAGGTGTTGAAGAGACTGGGTGTGAGGTGATTAAATCATATGCCAAAAATTAAGTGTCAAAACAGAGAACTAGCTCAGTATGTAAAGTCCTTGTGAGGACCTGCGTCTCCACCTAGAACTCACGTGAAAATAAAAAGCCAAGCAAGGTGGGCGGGCACATGCCGTCCAGTGCTTGGGAGCGGAGACTGGAGGATCCCTGCGACGAGCACAGCCTCTTTAGAGGTGCCAGGCCAGTGAGAGATGCTGCTTCAACCACAGGAGAATCTCATCTGAGGAACAACACTTGAGGTTGTCCTCTGGGCTCCAGATGTGCACACACACACTCACACACGCGCGCACACACACACACACACACTCACACACGCACATGCACACACTCACACACATGTACACACACGCACGCATGCTCACACGCACACGCACACACACATGCACACTCACACACATGCACACTCACATACACGCACACTCACACACATACACACTCACACACATGCACACACACACATGCACACTCACACACATGCACACTCTCACACATGCACACTCACATACACACACGCACACACATGCACACTCACATACATGCACGCTCACACACATGCACGCTCACACACACATACACATGCACACTCACACACACATGCACACTCACACACACATGCACATTCACACACACGTGTACAGGTACCATGTACGTAGGAACACACAAAAATTAAATCTTAAAAAAAAGCATTCAAAATTATAACTCTTATAAATCTTCAAACCAGTGTTAATATTTATGTATCTTCAAAAATAAGTTTTTAAATCTATACCACATGACAGAAGCATCTAGTTTTAGCCCCCCAGAAGTAAAATTTTGGAGTTCAGAAGAGTAGGCTATAATAAGCTACCTCTGTTTTAGTCCTTTTTGTCAGAAAAGGTTTATCAGAGTAGACTACAATGAAAGCCGGACAGATAAATCGCAATTGATTTAAACTGCAGTGATTTTGGTTCATTTTTTGTATTAGTATTTATTTTTTTCTTTCATCAGAAAAAGGAAAGACGATCTGAATTTGCCTTTCCGATCTTCCAATGGGAATATTCTCTGTGAAAAGCAATGGCGATCTGAGGCTGGCTCCTGAAAGCTCAGCCAAATATCAGAGAGCATCCCTCAGTTACCCCAGGAGATGACACTACCCAGGCACAGCTTACTGACCTGAAATCATGCTCATAAAATCTGTCATATCACATGGACACGATCTTAACAAGCACACAAGACACCTGTCCGTCTAGAAGTGTCCCTAGGGAACCCCAGCCAGTGACTCTCTCAAGGTTACCCGGCTTGCAGGCTGCAGAGGAGGGACCGTATCTTAGGCTTTTTTCTTAATGAAAGTTTTTTATTTTTTATTTTATGTTCATTGTTGTTTTGCCTGCATGTGTGTCTGCGTGAGGGTATCGGATCCCCTGGAACTGGAGCTACAGACAGCTGCGAGCTGTCATGTGGGTGCTGGGAATTGAACCCAGGTCCTCTGGAAGAACAGCCAGTGCTCTTCACTCCTGAGCCACTTCTCCAGCCCCATCTTAGGCTTTTGCATTTGGAAAAACATACCAATATTTTAGACTTAGATGGCTTAATTTTTCCCCCTCGTGACATCTTTTTTTATTTTTTTTTTTGGTATTTTTTGTTAATTTTCATTCATTTGTTCAAGTCAAGGTTATGTGTTAGTGTGTTTTAATGTTGCTACTAAAAATACCCAGTGAAAGAGGAAAAAGATGTAGTAATAAATCAGAGATGAGGAACTAACTCCCAGGCCCTCTACAATTCCTGTTGTTAATCCAGCCTTCTCTGGGTGAACAGATGATACTAAGTATCACCATTTTCGTAAGGTTCTTAAAGTTAGAGAAATGTAGGGGAAATATTCCTGGCCCACCAAGGCTCAGTTCCCCTTGACTACCTCTGGATAAACCTCTCTGCCACAGCCCTAAGCCCTGCAGGTCACACTGCCATGGGTCCGCCAGGGCCACGCTCTGTTCAAGGACCACAGCTGGCATTATGTTTAGCACGAAATTCAAGGAACAAGCCGAGAAGCTGTTGGGCATTATTCAAGTAAAAACAGACTTTCGGATCCATCTTTGTAATGTCTGGTACACCCCCTTTCAAGTGTGGAGCACCCTGGTATTCTGCCTCGGTCCTCAGTCCCCTTTGAGAACTGCGGACTTGCAGGTGACTTAATTTGAAAGTGATGTTATTTGTTTAGCATTACCAAACTGTGAAGAACGGGAAAGGCACCTACAGGCTCAGGGGTGGGTTGGGCCTCCGTCTAAACACCTGATCACGCTCCTCCCCGCCTTCTCTGGGTTATTTATGGCCTACTGACTTTACTTCCTTCGCAGCAGTGAGAATCTATGCAGTGAAGAGGCTGGGTTATGCACAGCTCCTGGCGTCCTGGCGTGCTCATTGTGCGGAGTCGTTTCTAGGGTTAGAAGTCCTACAGCGGAACATACTGCTTACAGATGCGGGAAGCGGTAGCTCAGAAAACCATGAGGCTGATCTTCCTTTATTTCACTTAAGGCAGGTTGATTATCCAGACCTCCAAAGTATGAGACTATTTAACCACTGACACAACGCCACCAGTAAAAAGCCCACGTTTGACTGCATGGGATGAGTTACAATCAGGTGTGTAAAAAACAAAAAGACTGCTAGTCTGAAGGGAGCACTGGGTGAGGGATGGTCAGCCGGGCATTAGACAGGACGGCGGCGCTCACTGCAGAGCCCCATAATGGAGACAACGGGCAAACGCTTCCAGCAATGGCTCTCCGGGCTCATGGCGCCTCCATCCTTTCAGAGAAACCATCTTATCTCCTTGATTTCGCTTTGCTCTTGTTTAGAGTAGATGTCACTCCTGCTGCAGGTGCCGCCTGACTCCCCAAACCCTGCGTCTCACTCCAGGCTGCTCATGTCAGGAAGTAGCAACACTGTTTTCCTTCCCTTCCGGAAGCTTCCCAGGACTGCCACTGATTTTGATAACCACTTAAAGGGATGGTGTGCCTGAACTCAGAGTCACCTGCGCGAGGGAGGCTCTCAGGGCCTGCGCATCAGTCACAGCACTAAAAAATAATATTTGATATTTCCATGCTGTTTGCTAAAAAAGGTGTTCTATAAACACTGTGGGGGATTTGTAAGCGTGAGAGAATTTCTGCTGGTGTGTCAAAGGAACCACACACTTTATTCTCTTGTTGTTAAGTACACACTAAGATGAATTTGGGGGTGTTGGAGAACAGGTTTGCTGAGGTGTTGGAAGGGAAGTGGTGCACGTGGAAACGCTTTCATAAAAGCCGTTTTGAGAAAATACGCCATGGTTCTGACAGTGGCCTGTGTCCATTGGACGACTGCTTCCTTGCTGCATCCAGACGGCGGTGATTTCAGTCGAAAGCTCCAGTTCCGCTGTGAACCAACATCACGTGAACGCTTTCCAGAGGGCGGCTTGCATTCTGGAACACTGGTTCACGAGCTAGAGCGACCCCAGCGAAGCCGAGCCAGGCAGAATTGTTTTACCAGCAGAGAACTCGTCTGCGGTCAGGGCTGTGACCTTGACCGAATTAACCCCGTCTCTGAGGGCTCTGTGATCCGTGGAGATGCTTTCCCTCGTGGTTGCAATGTTTGGGAATTTTCTGTTCAGGTTTTTTCCTTGTAACTGTCAGGAATTAATCTGGGCTATTTTGCAAACAGGAACATCTGGAAAGAGATATATGAATTAACTTTAATGTTTATTGAGACTTAGGGATTCAGTTTTCTTTAAACAGCTGGATTCGGTTTTTAAAAGGGAAACCAACTTTTAAAATCGTATTGCTAATTTTGGTTAAAAATATTCTCAGAGTTCTTGGGGGAATTGATTAGACAAATTTTAGAAACTTAGAGAATACCTTTGTAAATAAAAGTGAGTTGATGGGCTAGAGAGATGGCTGTCAGTAAAGTTCCCACCGCAGCAGCAAGGCTTTCAAGTTCAGATCCTGGCGCTCCTGTGCAGCGGAGCCTGGGTGAGGCAGAGGCAGGAGGGTGCCCGGGACTCAGTCGCCACCCAGCACAGCTGACAGGCAAGCTCCACGCAGGCACGTTTGTACTTGCATCCCCCAAACACGTGCACAACAACATGTACGTGCAGAGCACAAACACGTGCAAAAAAAAAAAAAGCTAGCGCCGAGAAAGGCGGTGAGATGTGATTCTTTGGCACTTCAGTCAGATGTCGCTTCTCTGTGCTCAGGATCTCTTGAGTGGCTTCTCACCTCGTACAGAAAATCACCACACCCCAGCCGGTGGCCCAGTGAGGTGTGTCTGCATCTCATTTTGAGCCCCAGACTGGTTTAACTTCGCCACAGTCTTCCTGCCTCAGGTTCCCAAGTTCCCGGAGCGCAGGGATTAGAGGCAGGTGCTTATGCCTACGCCTGCTCTTTATAGTGTTTCCAGTTAACTATGCTCTCCCAAAATATGCATTAAAATCCTAACCCCCAGAAGGTGACATTATTTGGAACTTCTGATTTAATTCATTCATTCAGTTGATTAATTATGGACTCAAGCCCAGCCTGATTCTCCCCTGGCTGTCTGTGGTGGTGTGAATACGAATGGCCCCTTTGGCCAGTAGATTTGAATACTTAGTCATCAGGGCGTGGCATTGTTAGGAAGTGTGTCCTTATTGGGGTAGGTGTGGCCTTGTTGGAGGAAGCGTATCCCTGGGGTGGGCTTTGAGGCTTCCAGGGCCCAGGCCCGGCCCAGTGTCTTTGTCTTCCCGCTGCCTTTGGATGAGGATGTAGAGCTCTCCACCCCTTGTCCAGCACCATGTCTGCCCAGTTGCTGCCGTGCTTCCAACCATGACGATAAGGAGCCCATTCAAGGCTTTCCTTTGTATGAGTTGCCATGGGTCATGGTGTCCCTTCACCACAGTTGAGCACTAAGACAGAAACTGCCATCCCCAGTCCACGAGTCCTGTTCTGTCTACTTTACTGGTGTATTATATCGTGGGAGGTCTTGTCTCTGCCTCCCCCTGCCCCATTTGGTGTCAAAAGCATAAGTCATAGCTTGCCCATTTCCAGTAGTTTTCCGTTCCATTCTCGAGTCTGAAGACCTTTGAAGACCCTCTGTGATCCGGACTCTGCTGTATATCTGGTGTTGTAGACTGGTCGGTCTTCCCTGAGCATTCTCCAATCACAAGGGCCTGTTGGCTCCGCAAGAGCTTCATATCGGTTCTCCTCTTTGTCTGGGATGGTCTTCCTTCAGGCCATTGCAGCCTGGCATTAACTTAAATATCACTGACCTCCCCAAACCTATCTTTAGTGGTGTCTTCTGTTGGCCTGTTACCTGTTTTTCTCCTCCAGGGCATAAAGCCCAGTACCTGCCAGCTATTGGGTGCCGAAGTACATAAGGAAATATGTCCTGAAATCTTAAACTCAGAACTGTTGTGGTAAAATCCAGATCATCTTTCTGGCTATCTGTTTATCAGCGTTCCCCATAATTTATGGCAGATGTCAGCACTGTAGGCTCTGCACAGATAGGGTTCTTTGGTTTACATTCCAGAAGACACTTGTGGGCCCTGCTCCGTGATGCAGTCATCTCCACAAGTGGGATTCGTGGAGACTTGGCACAAGCACCATTCAAAAGCTGTAAAATGCATGGAGTGGTCTGGGTTTGTGGCTCAGTACACGGGATGCCCTGGGTTTGCTTCCCAGTAATACACACACACACACACACACACACACACACACACACACACACACACACACACGGGGCAGGGGTGCAATGAGTTTTTGGACCGCCTTGGGTATCTCTACAGTTCTCCAAACTTGTTACACACCGAGGCTGGTGTTTGATGAAGCTCCTTCAACACTCAGGTCTGAAACCGGAACACTGACCTGCGTGTTTCCTATGAAGTTAAATTTACTCAGCGCAGAAGGGTTATGTATTTATTTATTTATTTGTGAGGTTGTTTTCCCAGTTATCATACTTTTCTTTCTTTTATAGAGCCATTATCTTTAGGTGACTTTGCTTTTGCGCGTTAGTCCCCTGCCTAGACAGAAGAAAAAAGCAAGCAATTTTGTCTTCGTCCATATCTAGCTTTTATTAAGGAGCACTGCCCCATAAACTCAAAGGCAAGGAGCTGCGGTCCGGACAGCCTGCACTGAAATACCTCCTCCTTCACCAGCTCCCCTTGTGTCCCACAGGCTCCGCGTTTTGTTATTTAAAACAATCATTGTTAAACCCCATGCTACCTGAGAAGACTTTAGAGGTTCCTCGGGCGTCCTTCTGCTAGTAAATAAGGATAGTTTGACCATCAAACCAGCAAACTTACATTTGATGATGGGAGACACCCCTGCATGCCTACTCTTACAACAGAGACCCTGAGACCCTGAAACGTCGGATGTGTTTGTACCTGTGTCCTGGAACAAGTTCCCAAGTAGCCTAGGGCAGTGGTCGGACAACGCCAAGGTCTACACCACGCCGGCGGCACGGCCCGGAGCTGCGGAGACCAGGCTGCAGGGGCTCTGCCAACAGTGAACTTAACCTGTCACAATTTTCCCACGAACTGACCCAGCTAACGCTAAATAGCATATTCTTTCCGCTTGGTTTGATTCGTTTTCTTCAGGCTCAGAGATTACAGTGCAGCCTGCAGTACTCCTTCTCAGTGGTGACCAATGACAGCACTGACTCTGAGGACAAACCCCGCCCCCAAGTGCAGAGCTTCGGGACTGGGAGGGGTGGAATGAGTCGGTGTTGCCTGCGTCTTCGCAGCCACACCGAACTCAGCCACCTGCCCGACCAGCTAGAATTACAGTGAATGACAAGACCATTTCCTTACAACTTGAGGACATAGACCCACACTGAAAATTAAGCCTGACATCAGATGAAATATCTCCAGAGAATGAAGGACAAAAAACAAAAACAAAAAAAAAAAACAAAAAACCACTTCCAAGACCGTAACCTAGTTAAAGCAGGAGAGTCAACTTTTGACTTATTTTAATTTCATTTTAATTGTTATCATCTTCTCCTTGGAACTTTTAGAAACAAGAACAGTACATCTAATTTTTTTGACTGAAAGAGTGATATTGGCTGCTTAACACCCAGAAATAATTCAGGGCTGAGGCGATGGCCCAGTGGGTGAAGCGCTTCCTGTAGGACCTGAGTTCGAATCCCAGCAACCGTGTGAAGGTCAGGTGTGATGATAAGCATGTATTGAGGTAGGCGCTCGCTAGGTTAGCTGGCTGTTAAGTCTGTCGCAAAATAAATAAGTAATAATTGATTAAAGTCAAACAGTGACTGAGAAATGACAGTGTTAGCCTAGCCCTTTACACACACCACAGGTGTGAACACACAAGCACCCCCACCCCACCCAGGCGATACTTTCATCACCATTTAAAAATAGGAAGCTCACTTGTACAGTATGTGTAAGTTGTTAGTAAAATACCCATCCAGTTGAGGCTCAAGTCTCACACGAAGGAGCATTTCAAGGGCTCCTGGCCCTTAGGAAAAGTCATTAATGACACCAAAGAGATCATTTCCACACCTGCCGTGAAACTCAGCTCTGACCCAGATGCTTGGAATCTAAAATTGATCATCTGCAGGCTTCGCTGGAGCCCGCTAATTCGCAGGGCCTTGCTTCCGTTTCCGTCGGGCGAGGGGCTGTTGGCAGAAGCTGCAGCGTCTGGGGAATGCCGGGTAACTGCCGTCTTAGCGGGGAATTCCAGTCGAACCAGTGTGTTCTAAATGGAACGTGAAGCCAAGAACAAAGAAACTCCACTTCCCGGAGAACTCGAGATGCCTGTATTCATTTAAGCGCTCTGAAACAGTCATTTGGCCCCTACTAAGTGCCAAGAGCTGTTCTCAGTTCCTGAACAAGAGCTGGGGACCTTGTTCTCACAGAGTATGCAGTTTTGTGGAGAAAGGGTGTCAGCAGCACCTCAGGATCAGGACAGGCTGGAACGCACTCCAGGCCCCAGAGCTGCTGGGCAGACAAGCCAGAGGAGCTTCGCCTGCCGACCTTGACTTTGTTTGATTTGCAAAAGTAATCAGACCTTAGCACCAGCCATCCCTTCTCAGGGCCTCCGCGAGGGCCCAGGCTCAGCCGGTCTGAAGCGCCCAGCAATTGAACTGCTTCTTGTTCAAATAAACTCTTTAAGCTTTTATCGTCCCTTGGTTTACTTTTTAACAAAAGAAAATAATCATAACTTCTCAAAGGCGCTATTCATTCATGAAATCCCGAGTGTCCACAGTGGAGTGTCCTTGAGCCAGGCGTAAGAAGTTAGTTTGCTGACCTCGTGGGCCCAACATGCAAGTAAGCAGGATGTAGGTTTCCTCCCCTTCCAGAAACATATTCCGGGTTTCCTACCTGCTGGTGAGACGGAGGAGAAGCAGGGAGCTCCAGTGGAAGCAGTGTCACTAGGGAAGACTTTATGCAGTAGCGATGGCTGGGGTGCTGCCTCAGGGTGTTGTTTAGGGGGTGAAGGAGGAGGCGCTGCCCCGGGAAGAGGGGCTTTCCAGGTGCAGAGAGAGGAAGCAGCCAGCATGGGCTGCCGGGGAACGAGATCCAGACAATGAGTAGGAGAGAAGCCGCTCTGGAGTTTACATTTCCTGTCTGACACAGATCTGAGTGCAGGGGTGCTGGGCCCTGGTCGCCTTGGAGAAGAACAAGCTGCCTGGGGAACTTGTGGAAGGCGTGGGGGACAGGAGTTGGTCTTGGGTCTTCCAGGTAGATGGCAGCGCCCCGACCGGGTGGCGGCGGCAGATCCGGGAAGTCGAGTGTAACTTAGGGGGTGTTTGCGGTGCATGCAGGTGTTCCTGGTGTGCTCCCTGCTGTAGTTCTGTACATTTTCACCTGGCTCCTGGCTCCATTTTCCCTCCTGGGCTCTTTGTTCTCGGTGGTCTCTGAGGAAGTTGCCTCCGTGCTGACTCAGAAGCCGAGCGTCAGCAGACTTAAATCCCGCACTGTCGTGTGTCACAATCTCCCTTTTCCACGGCACAAAGTCCCTGCTGCAAGCGAAGCCTCTGTAATTTTCATTTTCTCCTTGGTCAGATCTTGAGACCAATCTGAGTCGTATTAGCTGTTTCTTGAACGCCTTTTGACTTTCTTATAAATGTTTATTTCTACTTCTGGGTATGTGTGTGTCTGCTCGTTCACATGTGTTCAGTGACTGGGGAGGCCAGAAAAGACCATTGGTCCCCCTGGGATAGGAGTTACAAGTGGTTGTGAGCTGCCCAACCTGGGTGCTGGAAACTGAGCCCGTGTCCTCTGCAAGGGAGAAAACAAAACAGAGACACTTACCCACTGAGCCGACCTTCCAAACACTTCCTTGAATGTTGTAAATAGAAAGTTCTACTTGACTTTCTTTTCTTTTCTTTTTCTTCTTTTCTAAACAGGGATTCTCTGTGTAGCTCTGGCTGTGCTGGAACTTGCTCTGTAGACCTGACCTTGAACTCAGGCATCTGCTGGCCTCTGCCTCTTGAGTGCTGGGATTAAAGGCGTGCAGCAAACGCCATACTGAGTTTTTCGTTTCTCAGAATCATTTTTAATTTCCAACTTCAATCACAAATAAAAACCCAGGTTACACATATTCTATCCAAAACTCACTTCTTTACAAAATTCCTCCCTGAGGTTACGTCACCCACATCCTCCCAGACCTTCAGTCTGTTTGAATAACTTCTGATAAATAATTGAATGTCTTTGTTTCTATAGACCCTTTCATTACGTTCCTCTTGATTTACTTCTTTAAGAGATTTATTATTTCCTCGATGTTTCAATTTTACCACTCAAAAGAATTAATTTTACTCGCCTACGTCAGTGTTCTCTCTAAATACTATTAAAAGGATAATCGTGGCTTTTCCTTTCCTCTTTTTTTTTTGCCAATGAGATGTTTGTATCATTTTGCGTTTGCTTTTAATCATCAATTCTAGGAAAGATAAATTCATTTCTTTTTAACTTTTTAAAAATTTAATTCAACGCTTGTGCTTTCCTCCCCTTTTGTCTCCACTGCCTTCTGAGTGGAACGCTTTGTCCTGTCCGCGCTTCATTATCGAAAGCATTTGCTACGTTCTACCGTTTACTACTTGAGACAGGTCTGCTACATGAAACAGCTGGGCTATACCTCTCAGGCTTCGGTTAAATAACATCCTCAGATTTGCTAGATTCTCATTTTGCTTGGCTCAGCCAGTTCTTATTGCAGGTGTTTCTAAAATACGCAAGCTATTTGGAAATTTTCTTTGAAACTGCACTATTAATTTCTAATATTTACCATTAAGATGAGAGGTTTACGCCTTTTATGTGAGAAATGCAGTCTGGTGTTTTTCATGCAGGTCAAAGTTGATGTTTGTACATGACCCATGTTACCTGAGATGGTGCATTTCCTGTTCTGAAGGTTCAAGCTTATATGTACCGATGTGTCAACCATGCACTCAAGCGTTAAGTAATTCAAGTACTTTATGTTCATAATCTTTGTGTTCTAGACCAGCAGGTGTGCTACAGTGTTAAAATGCACTTTAATACCACTGTGTATGTCCTTAGATGTGCGTTTCGCTCTGTCTCTGGCATTAACCTCTCGTGAGTGATGCCATGTTAGTGTTCCCTATTCTCAGTGTTTTTAAGGGTCTACTTGCATCAGCGCAGCGCGACCCTTGGTTTAGTTTATCCATTGACACAATGACATGATGAGGATACAGCTGCTCCTTTAAAAAGCCATGCTTTCCCCGTGCGTCTCTCTCCAGTTCTGTATTTCCAACTTGGTTATATTGATTTTTAGTTTCTGTGAGCATACTTTCCTTGAATTGGACACTTAAAATTGGAGTTGATCCTGAATCAACAACAGTCATTAATCTTGAACTCGCTGTAGCTGTGATGCTAGGCTACTTAACAATGAGAGACACCTCCAGGTGCTCATTTGGGCGCTTTTTATCAGGGTCCTGCAGGGTGATTCATTGGCCACATTGTGTCAGCTGAGAGGAGTGCACCCAAAGATGATGTCCACTGGTCGCTAGTGATTTACGTAGACTAGAAGCCATGTTAACAGTTAACGGTTACACGTCAGATTGTCGATACATATCATTAGCAAGAAAGATACATACAAGGAAAGAGATACATACATTAACTGCAACAGTCATCAAAACTGACATGGAAGAAAGCTTTATGGACTAGGTAGATCTTGACAGGAAAGACCGGTCTCCATGCTGTGGACTCCGTGCTAATAGCTTCCCAGTGCCGTTGCTTTGGGGGGGACTTCTGGAGTTGCATATTGATCAGGTCCAGGAATGACTCTGGGACTCTGTTCACATTTAGTTCCCCCATGATTTTGATGCATGGCCAGATTTAGCTAACATACACTCTCATCACAGACTCTGAAACTGCTTTTATCCCGTATAAATCCGCTGTGGATATCCTGTTGGATGTTTCCATTTGTCTTACAGGGTCCAAATAAGACACACAGCAATGCACAGCACTTTGAGTCAGCGTTTTTTTTAAAAATTCCAAGCACCTGCCCACACCCTGTAACTTCCTATTCCGGTGTCATTTTCAGTTACTGCCTATAAGTTGCTGGCTGCAACTATAAACAGCAGCGTCCAATCCCAGCGAAGGCTAGTTTGAAATAACAGCAGTGTCATTCATCAGGAGGGGAGAGCAGTCACTGTGAGCAAACCTGTGACACTGAAGGGATGGCCTGCAGATGCTTACTGCAGACCAAGAAAGACTCAGAAAACATGACAACCTTCTCCAAATATTTGGAGTTGGCAGGTTGAGGAGGAAGGAGACTTGGTCTCTATGAAGAACGGGGCTGAAGGAGAAGTTCTATAGGAAGATAGATCTCTGCTCAATATGAAAAGGAAGTGTGTAAGCCTGCCTTAGGGGCTGAAAGTTTCCATCTCAGGAACCAGTCAGGTAGATGCCTGGGATTGATTTTTGGATTAAGTGTCTTTTTAAGTTTGTTCTACAGCAGGGATGCTAAGAGACGGTCCCATGCAGAGCTAATTGCTAAAGTGACTGATCCTAGCTTGGCAGTACATATTTCCTCTGGTGTCAGTGTTGAAATATTTGGTTTCCCAGCAACCAGTAAATATCTGCCATGCATCAGAAAATGGTTAGTCTGTGTGGAGTTGAGGCACCACATTGGTACACTTCAATCCCGACAAAGATTCTCTGGAGGTTGCTACATACCAAAATGGCACTGAGCTGTGACTGGTACAGCCAGTCTCACCAGCCACCTGCTCGGCTTAGCCACCATGCACCATTCAGAATATGCTGGATCCAGGCAGACAACAGTGAGAAAGCAGCAGGGGAACCCGCAGTGCCGTTAAAGGTGGTCCTGTCCAGGCCAGGGCTTGGATGGGTGGTACAAGTTGAATCATGAACTCTTCAACTTTGGAATCCTGTGAATATTCAATATATGACTCACAGCAGCATTTCAGGTATAGAGCAGAGTTTAAATGTGTAACGTGCTTTAGTCTTAACTTTCCATTCACGGTCTCCTAGGAAACCAACAAAACATATCTGGATCATTTAAGAGTTTGATCTCATTTATAAGCAGCTGCTTTATGTTACAAGAACCAAAGAACTACGACTTGCCATACTTGCCACATTAAACATCTGCCAAGACGTCTTATTAGGTTTTCTTAGTAATAATGACTCAGTGCATAAGATAAACCGCAGACCCCGTCAGAGTCCACCCACGCTCAGTGATCGAGACGCCCATGTCCGCTCCTTTGTGTCATCTCTCAAATCCAAATTGTAGTTTTAGAAAGTGATTGATATTTGAGTAATTTCTCTTTCTCCCTGAAAGATTTAGAACTGCTCTAGGTAACTTTTTATTAGCCAGTCCGAGACATTGGTGCAACAATATAATTAATCACATTTTTTAATGAAAATCATGGCACATTAATTGGTAATTTGGGGATGAGAGTTCTTCCTAATTACTTATTAACCTTTAAATCAGATATACACAAGGGAGCAGAACGAGATTGGTGTCTGAATATCAGGAAGGTTTTTCAAGGAGCTTTTTATAAAAAGAATATAATGAAACTGCCCAGCCCCCACCCAGAGGAACCTCCTCCTCCTCCTCCTCCTCCTCCTCTTCCTCCTCCTTCTTCTTCTCTTTTTTTTTCTTTACATTAGGAGCAAAGTGGCATGATGCTTAGTATATTAACTTGCTATAAAAGGTTACATGCATCTATTCTTGGCCTATCAGTGATTCATCATTAATAGAATTATGGTTGAATAAGATGATAGAAGTAATGCTACTGAAAGGGTTTTTTTTTTTTTTCCATTTAAATCCTCAGATAGTTGGAAAGGGCTCTGTTATAGGAACAAATGCTATTTTTAGTTGAGATGGTCTATTTGGGAATCGTAGTCCACATATTAGAAAATGAAGAAGGCTAAATCTGCAGACAAGTCCTAGAACTTTGGTCTGAAATGATGCATGAAGGCACAGAGCTGAAAAGGTTAACGAGAGACGCTGTGATGTGAGCTGAATTCACTGCTGTTTAAAGGGTAGGTCCATTTACTTGGTTGGTAAACTCACTGCCATTTGAACGGTAGGTCCATTTAATTGGTTGGACATAAACTAGATGAAGAGACAGATAAGTGGATTTTAGAGGGCAGGATCCAATTTCATTTTCCCCGATAGGAAGGGAGTCCCGTCCTCGGGCACTGTCTGTCTCCGTGCTCCTGTCTCATTGAGTACGAGTTGTTGAAGGTCGGGGTTGCTTTTTTATTTCTTCTACAGATTTGTTTTCTGCCCGTGTCTTATCTCAGGGCCTTTGGCCTGCTGACTGTCTGAGTTCTAACCTGTGTCTTCATGATCTAGTGGGAATTTATTGAGGGCCTGTTGCGTGCCAAGTTGTGTCTGTAGACAAAAGGTACAGCAGCGAGGATACTGTAAGTTATGCAGACAGTCCGGCGGGATCGAGATGAGTAACAGGTCCCTGCCAGGCAGGGTGATGGGTACCAAGCAGGTTATCAGTCAGGCCAGAAGGATGTGCTGTACAGACCCATGGATAACGGGAAGAGCACTCTGACGTGAGGTTGGAGAAGCCGGGGGAAAGGACTCACTGGACTTCACTGGGAGAGCAGGGTAGAGATGAACTCAAGGGCAACGCGCAGATATGATGGGTCGCTGGTCCTCTCGGGCACCCCACTTTCTGTCCCCATCTCCCATCACTATCTGCGTAGAGAGCGACGCTGGCGAGGACTGCCCTGTGATGATGTCGCACTTCAGAACGAGGCTCTGTGCGGTGGACAGCTGTGGTCCACGGAGGAGGCAGAGCGTCTGTTCTCCTGCTGTGGTTCGCCTCCCGTACCCGAGAAACCGCGGGTCTGTGCGTCTTTCCCAAGAAGCTGTAAGTGAAAAACCACACACCAAGAAAAATGCTAAAATGGCGGCGGAGTCTCAATAAGTAATGAGTAAAAGTAAATAATCAGCCAAATAAATATGCAGACGTGCCGGCAAAGAAAACATGGTTCCTGGAAGGGGAGAGCAGGTAGGGGATGAAGCGGTAATCACAGATGTCGCTACTGGGTGGATGCTAGGCGGAGCAGGCTGGGCGGACCCTTTCCAGCATGTTACACGCAATTCCTCAAGCCACCGGGGAAGACAGCGAGTCAGTGCGAACAGCCAGAACCTTGGCTCTGTGGACGGCAGTGACAGATGGAGGATTTGAGTCCTTTCCTGAGTTCATCAACGAGTCTGTCTCGGAGTGGATCCCCCCCCTAAAACAGAAGCTCCTCAAGAGCAGTCACCTGGAACGAAGGCTGCCGGCAGATCCGTGCTGACGGCACTGCCTTCCGTAGACCGTGACACGTGACAGCACGGAGGTTCGATGAGACTCAGCACTGGACGCAAAACGCACACAACCCCGGATGATTCTCACCATCCACAAAACGCCAGCTTGGCCCCCATCTTTACACGGTTCCGCCCTAAGTTTCGCTGGCTACCGCACCCATACGTACTTTCTTCTCTGTGTGGCACGCAGGCGAGGTCCGTTCCTAGGACAGCAGTGTGCCCTGGGGAAGACTGACTGTGCACCCGTGCAGCGGGGAGGGGTGCGCATGCGACACTGCTCCTGCCTGTGCCAGAAGAGGCGGGACGCGTGTGAGCCCCTGCCGCGGCAGCACCGCCTTCTGAGTAGCGTGCAGATGCCCTGTAATCCCGCAGCATTGGATGGGAACGTGCAGTGTAGCTGCACGGGTGGGGGGGGGTACTGGGGAAAGAAGGAATTATAGTTCTTGTCCTAAGACATGACAGGCTGAGGACTGAAAATCACACGCTCATCTGAACGTTTATGTGACTCCAGATTTCACCACGGGCAGCCATATGTAGCCCAGGTCCCTTATATACCAATTCTAGCTACTTCTATTTAATTTTTTGATTCATTATCCGGTAATCTCTTTTCTCTGTTTTCCTGTTAACTGAATAAAATGTGAAGACCATTTGTGCTTTGTTAAAAGGCGTTACCCAGTCTCCTCTGGAACCGTGACTTTATGCCCTCATGGAGAGAGAAATCTGTTTACACGAGTAGAACAACTTGTAAGCACAGTATATCACCAAATGTTCTTGCTGTTCAACTCGTTCGTCTCACCTCTAGAGATTTTTCTAGAGAAATGCTTGCATGTGTGCACAGAGAAGCCTGCATGTGGGCATTCATGCGTTCGGTACCGCTAACAGTGAGAATTGGAGGCGGTCACAGAGCTGACCGATGAGGGAGCCCACGGAGGGGCAGTTACAGAGCTAACCGATGAGGGAGACCATGGAGGGGCAGTCACAGAGCTGACCGATGAGGGAGACCATGGAGGGGCAGTCACAGAGCTGACCGATGAGGAAGACCACCGAGGGGCAGTCACAGAGCTGACCGATTAGGGAGGTCACCGAGGGGCAGTCACAGAGCTGACCGATGAGGGAGCCCATGGAGGGGCAGTCACAGAGCTGACCGATTAAGGAGACCACCGAGGGGCAGTCACAGAGCTGACCGATTAGGGAGCCCATGGAGGGGCAGTCACAGAGCTGACCGATGAGGGAGCCCATGGAGGGGCAGTCACAGAGCTGACCGATTAGGGAGATCACCGAGGGGCAGTCACAGAGCTGACCGATGAGGGAGCCCATGGAGGGGCAGTCACAGAGCTGACCGATGAGGGAGACCACCGAGGGGCAGTCACAGAGCTGACCGATTAGGGAGACCACCGAGGGGCAGTCACAGAGCTGACCGATGAGGGAGCCCACGGAGGGGCAGTCACCGAGCTGACCGATGAGGGAGACCACCGAGGGGCAGTCACAGAGCTGACCGATTAGGGAGACCACCGAGGGGCAGTCACAGAGCTGACCGATGAGGGAGCCCACGGAGGGGCAGTTACAGAGCTAACCGATGAGGGAGCCCACGGAGGGGCAGTCACTGAGCTGACCGATGAGGGAGGCCACAGAGGGGCAGTCACCGAGCTGACCGATGAGGGGCAGGAGCCCACGGAGGGGCAAGTCACCGAGCTGAGGAGCCGAGCTGACCGATGAGGGAGCCCACGGAGGGGCAGTCACCGAGCTGACCGATGAGGGAGCCCACGGAGGGGCAGTCACCGAGCTGACCGATGAGGGGAGCCACGGAGGGGCAGTCACCGAGCTGACCGATGAGGGAGCCCACGGAGGGGCAGTCACAGAGCTGACCGATGAAGGAGGCCACGGAGGGGCAGTCACTGAACTGACCGATGAGGGAGGCCATGGAGGGGACAGACAGTTGGATAAAGCGTGGTTCTTCATGGTTTATGATAGTTCAGATTTCCTGATTCTACATGTCTGTCTGTGTACATATCATTCACAGCAAATATATGCCCATGTGGCTGGAAAATAATTGCCAAAACGTATTATTTAGAAGGAATGAAAAGTCGGCTGCAGTGTTTGGCCCATTATTATCTGTTTGTATGTACAATAGAAGTGTGCGCTGGATGGAATTGGCACACGCCTTTAATTCCCGGCAGAGGCAGGTGGAGTTCAAGGCCAGCATGGTCTACAGAATGAGTTCAAGGACAGCCAGAGTTACAACAGAGAAGCCCTGTCTCAAGAAAACCTAAATACATACATACATACATACATACATACATACATATGTAAAATACACGTGTGTAGCCGTGTATGTCAGTAGTAGACAGCCCAACACTTACACAGCTTGCAGTCATGTGACTTAGATGGTTGAGCAGGAAGCTTTTCTTCTCTGGTCACAGGATGTCTGCTGTCTGCTACACAGTCACCAACAGCCCGGGCTCCTCCCCTCTCCTTGCTCTCCCATTCTTTAGACCGTAGAGGACTCCCTTCTGGCACAGAGGTTGGAAATTCTGGCTCTACCAAAATGGCCACTTATACAACCACAGTTACATTGAAAAGGAACAAAAAGGACACATTTCAGTAGACCACTAGCTCTCTCTTCCCCTCAGCCGCAAAGAGAAAACAGGCGGGCACGTGAACTTTCCTCTGAGGGGATTGGGAGGCAGGATGTCACAGGAGACTCGGATTTACCGGTCTTCTTTAAGTCACTTCTTGTGATGAGGGGAATTGTGACTGGCTCCGTGCCTTCTGCCTGTGCTCCTGCCTGAGTCGGCCTGCTGCAGCTGCGTGCAGCTCCTCCACCTCCCAACCGACTGACTCTCCTAACGCTGCTTTCCCCGCGTGTCTTCACGGCGTCTGTATCCCAGGCTTCGTCAGCCACCGCTGAAATGCTCCAAGGCCTGGATGTGAGCATCAGTGATTAGAATCATTAAGAAGTCGGGGTGCCACCACCCCTTACTCTCACCAGCAGTTTCCGGTTCACGTCTCGGCTCCCACAGATATGTTGGCCACTCATGATAATGACAGGTAGAGTGAGACGTTGGAGCAGCACACTAGAATCATCAGTGACACTCCCCCAGAGACACCCAGCGAATTGACTAAGCAAGGTATCCGCGTCAGAATGCATGAATAGCAGTGGTGTTTGATGTGTTCAAGTCGGTACTCCGCCTGTGACGTGGGGCTTCAGAACAGAGGTGATGACTAGGACCAGAAGGCTCCAGCGAAGCTTCCTTAATGAGATGAGACCGGAGTCGATCAACCATAAAGACAATACGCACCAGGAATATTTCATCCAGTACATCGCTAGAATTGACAGCCTAATTTCACAGATGAAGAGAATTAGCAATGGTGCTAGAGAGGTGGCTCGGCGGGTAAGAGCCCTGACTGTTCCTCCAGGGGACCCAGGTTCGATTCCCAGCACCCACCATGATCTTTAGCTCCAATGCCAAGGAGACCTAGCACCCTCTTCTGGTCTCTGCAGGCACGGCATGCACAGAGCGCCGATACACATAAAATAAAAGTGAATAAGGCTCAAAAGTTCAATTAGATGCAGTGGCTGATATGAAGGATTCAGGATGGCATAAGTAAGGAGCGAGATTTGGCTTCAGGTCAAAGATACAGATAGTTCTAGAGCTGTGTGGTTTCCAGTTACTTCACTGTGCCTTGGAGTTTTCAGACTGGACAACCAGCAGCGATGCCCTGGTCTGTAGAGTGGACGGAAGAGAAGCCCACACCAGGATGTCAGGGGGTGGGGGGGAGGTTGGATAAGGTCATCCTAGTGTCCGAGGCTCTGTGTCACGGGGCGATTGGGTTACCCGCAGGAAGTGCCGTATCGGCCCCACCTGGCACTCATTCCTCCCTCAGCCCCAGGGTAAAGAAACCCTGAAAGTCACTCCAGCTCCCTGGCCTAATTTCACAAACCAGTTCGATGGAGGCTTTAGCTAGCTGAAAGGGGACCAGCCTGCATTTGTCCCACAGTAGCAGAGTGCCCGGGAGCCTCCCTGCCCAGCAGCACTGCCCTGTCCCTGTTCCCTGTGGTCAGTTGCTAGAAACTAGAGCAGGCTGGCTCTTGCTGTTTCCATAACGACTCTGTACCTCTCAGATTTCTTCTGGTCGGGCTCTTTGTCCATTCTTCCTGAGGTCACCGTTTCCTCTGCCGTCACAGCCGTTAGCATCCTCATGACTTCCCCAGGGCTGCTTTTGCACGTCCTGCACTTGAGGTTACAGTTCCTTCCTGGAGCGTCAGCCTTCCTCTCCATCTTCCCATTTCCTTCCCTCTCCCGTGGAGAGCCAGAACCGAAGTTCTCCTGGTATGTTGGCCATTCATTTGTTTTCTGAACAAAGCCAAGGCGGTTTTCAGTTTTATCAGGAGTTTTCCACTAGCGTGGTTCATTCTTCCGTTCAGTCAAATGAAGACCAGAGATAGTTCTAGAAAAAATACTCAAAACTTTCTGTAATATGGAGAAACTGAAAGCCAAAAGAGGTGTTTTCCTCTGAAGAATTTGGTCTGTGTATGTTGTGTGTGGGGTGTGGTGTAGCAAACTCCACAAAGGCCTTTGGGCAGAATAGCAGGAGAAGAAAGACTGTTGCCATGTGTAATGAAGGGCACTGTCCACAGACTGGCTTCAGGTGGAAAGACTCCCTACTGACATCCAGGGAGTATTAGCAGGGAGTATTAGCATACGGCCTGTACCATGCCAGGCTCTTGACAGGCATCATTTCACGAAATCTTTATAACGAGACTGTGAGATTACGCGCACTTTTGTAGACACCTGAAGCCTAGCAAGCTTTATCTTCCTGACGCTTGGTAGAGCAGAGTTTGGCGCACAGAACTCTATTCCCGACACGGCGTGGGTGAATATCTGACTGTTCCCCAGAACAGTTAGGAAAGCAGACACAATGAGGCAGCTGTAGTTTATCCACGGCCCCAGCCCAGATTCTGTCGGCTTCGGGAACGGAACGGGATGAGGGTGCCTCAGGGTAAGGCCACGGGTTGAGCTTCGGAGGGCAAAGGACACCAGCAGAGAGGACGTTTGCCAAGGGCCAGGCCGGCTCCCTTTGCTGACAGGCCACTGACTCTCACAGCGGTTCCATGAGGAAGCTCTTCCGTTGTCCCTTCTGTGGTCGGGCAGAGAGGTTCAGAGACTGGAAATAGCCGCAGCTTCTGGCTGTCTGAGAGAGCCGTGGACCAGGTTCTTCAGCCCGCCCAGCTGCGCTGCTTCGGATGTGACTCCACGCTTGAGGCCAGAACAGGGAATGCGCTCTGGGTGGTGAGCGCGGAGCGGGTAACACAGCTGGGGGTGAGGGAGGAGGAGTCTGTTCAAGTAGAAATTTCACAAGTATCTGTGGACATGAGCAGATTTGGGTGATAGACGCCACGGGACAGATACCAGCTCCTCAAGAAAATGCCGATACGCAGAGGTCACCGGAAGCTGGGCGAGCCAAGGTACGCCAATAAATAGAGGCCAGAAGAAACCACAGACACCAATAAAAACCATGGATGAGCAGTGGACATCCTGGAGGAAATTAAGGGGGAGCCAAGGTCAAAGACACTCAAGGTGGAGGGCACGAACGCAAGTCTCGGGACTCAAGGCGCTGGCCTACCGCTCCTTCCATCTGGCCTGCTTAGGACGCTCCCATGATGTTTTAGATTAATCCAGATTTATTAGGGATAGATTACACGCCAGTAGATGCTGGAACCATGAAGGACAGTGAGGTATTTGCTCTCTCGGGCGTCGCTGCCCTGCTTACGGAACGCTCTCCTTCCCAGTGGCATGCGCTGACTGCTTACTCTTCCCTAATAAAGTGTTACTGCACATTTGCCTTACATAAACAAATAGAAAAATAATAATAGTTTATACTCCCACTGAACATTATAGGAAAGCACAGACTTCCACTTAATGAGGTTTGGAGACAACATAGCAATTTTGATATCCTGTCAAGCTTGTTAAATTGCCATTCTACCAGGATTTTACATGGAGACAGAATCGGCGTGTCCCGGGGTACAAATTAGGCATAATTGGATATGCACTGACTCCTTTGGGTCGCTGGGATATAATTCCATGCCATAATTGAATAAATGGTGTTGCTGTGACCTGAAGAGGCCTCTCCCAGAACCTCCAGCCCTGCCTCAGGACGTGACTGGGGAGGTTGAGGCCCTCGTGTGACTTTTCTAATACTGTCTGTTAAAGCGAAGGCCGTGCCCGAGAGTCGCTGTGTTTTCAGAACTGTTCATTGGTGTCTCCTGTTGACTGGGCAAGAATCTGCATTTTTAAACGCTCTCTGGTTAATTCAATTGGAAAGTGGTTTAAGGAAGAAAGACCTGCCATGTATTTTATCTACCTAGACTTCGCAGGAGTTGAGTCTGTCCGTGAGACAGAGTGGCGGAGGGGCTTTCTTCTCGCCTGTGCTGGCTATTTGTCTGAGTTAACGTTTATGGTAAAACTTACCTTTTTACAGAAGTCAAAACTATGAGCAATAACTTGACATATAACAATATTTGTGAATATCCTTTGCTTTCTGCCCGCTCTGTTACCCGTTTTTGGTGTAATGACCTGAGCGGCGACGGGTTCCGTAGCCTAGGCTCACTCTGCCTGATCCCCAGGTCTCAAATCTACAAAGTTAAAAAAAAAAAAAAAAACTAAGCCGGACTTTGGTGGTGCACGCCTTCAATCCCAGCACTCGGGAGGCAGAGGCAGGCGGGTCTCTGTGAGTTCGAGGCCAGCCTGGTCTACAGAGTGAGTTCCAGGACAGCCAGAGTTACAACAGAGAAGCCCTGTCCTGAAAACCAAAAGCAGACAAACCGACGGCCAAATCTGTAAAGCTATTTTTAGAACCACAAGAAGTGAGCAGCAGATATCTATACACCGTGAGACTTAGTTTCAGACACAGAGTCGCCCACCATGGTATAAATCTACCTCCTGGCTGTGTGTATAAGGTGCATATGAAGCATACATGAATGTCACGTTTGGACGTGCATCCTAAGTGCAAGCAATCTCGAGTCTGAAAAGATCTGAAATACGAGGTAGTTCTGGCCCCAAGCCTTCCAGAGAAGTCATACTCAACCTGTGTGGGCTGTGATACCTCTCTAAATGGATGATTCTGGATCCAGGACCTACCCTCCTAACAGTGTTTAAGTTATTTAGTTGAACAAAATATTCGTAGTGTGAGTGTGCGTGCACGTGTCATGTAGGCGTGTGGTCGCAGGACACCCAGTGGGAGTCAGGTGTCTCTCCGCTACAGTGTGGGTCCCAGGGCTGATCTCAGGTTGTCACGTCTCATCTGCTGCCCTCGGCCTCTAAGCTGTCTCCCTGGCCCGCAGACCTACTGTCTGAAGTAAATGGCGCCACTATAGAGGATTTAAATAAGGTGCTCTGTGGACTGTTCTGAGAGGATGGTGGAAGGAAACCCCCTGGGCTTCACTTGGCTGTCTGTGAGCGTCATGACTTCTCTCAGACTTATATGCTGGCCATGCACCCAAGGCTCCATGGGAAATTTTGCCTTTCTGTGGTCTTTGGACTTTCTACAGATCCTTCCTTCTTTTAATTACCGTTCCCTCTCCCTGGAAGCAAGGCCGTGATCGTTACGACCTTCTCGAAACTATCAAAAAGAGAACGTCCTGTTTAGCTCCCTGCCTCTCCGTTCATTAGCAGTTCTGGCTGCGTTCTTCTGTTGAATCTAACACCAAGAGTTAAAGTGTATTTTTGCATGAATTACTGTTATTCTCAAACTCTCTCTCTACTATTCTTCTGTGTAATTAAGAAATTGCTGTAATAGGAAGATTTCCTCTGCAACCAAGTATAATCTCACGCTCGGGGATGAGAAGACACACATAAGTATAAGAAACATCAGCAAATGCATAGGTCCCCGGGGCTCAGCCAATACTGGGTTGGTAGAAATTTAGACTAACTGCTTGAAAGCCTAAATCATTACTTGAAGGTCCAGATTCCTTCTTTTTGTGTAATCTTCTGGTAGCTTTTACACGAAAAGTTCAATGCATTCGACTCAGCCAATAATTATCTCTAAGGGGACCGGAACAGGAGGAGAGGGAGGAAACGGGGTAGAGAAGGGACAGGAGAGGTGGAGGCCTCGCTGTTGCCCACGAGTGTGTCTACACACCTGCGTGTGCAGTCAGACCAAAGGGAGCTGGAGAGACTCGGTCATCAGTGCCCTGAGTGAGTGGATTCTGTGACTAGCCTGCGCCTCTTCCTCTTTCTGCTAACATACAGGAACGCTGGAAAATGGAGATTCTTCTCGGTGGCATTAAAATCCGCATTTTTCTTTTCTCCCCTCCCTGGCCAGAAGAATCTAATTTAAGGATATTTCCGGCGAAGGAGTTATTCAGCCTTGCTCCCCACAGACTCCCAACTCTACAGCATCGCTGTGGAGCTCACCACCAGTGTGGGTTTGATTGTCATTTCTCGTGGTCCTTTCCTGAAACCCTTCTTTTTCCTTGAGCTCTCCGCGGTATTTAACAGTACTGAAGGCTCTAGCTTTCTGTCTTTCTTAAAGCCGGGACTCTCTCTTCTCCTGATACACATTTCTGAAGCCTTTCATTATCACCCGAAGCAAACGGAGGGCAGTCTCTCTTGTTGCAGTTAACAAGAATTATAGATTGCACTATCTCGCAGTGATGAGCCAAGGGGCTGCTTCACACCCCAGTGTGAATGTCTTGGAACTGAGTTGCTATTTTACTCCTGGTGGTCTTCACTTAACTTGCTCCATTTAAGGAAAGAAGGAAGGAAGGAACAAGTATTTCTAGAGAAATCTGAAAGATTCCAAGCCTCGGCCTAGAGAAGGAGGAAATCAAAACCACACATGAGTAGGAGACAGTCTGTGGACATCGGTCTCTTGGTACCCAGTAGTGTCTGATACTGGTTGCTGAGTAACAAGAACAGAAACTGTAGATTCCGGTCTAGCTGGGAAGGGTTCTCCACAGGATCTCAGTGTTGGTGAGGTCTTCCCACAGGCCCTGTAGACCTTCAGTTCTTATCAGTGTAGCATCTTACTTAGTATTCCTGTCTATATTCCTATTACCTCCCTTAAGTGCATAACTTGCTTAAAAGACAGCAAGAAACATAATCTCCAGCATCTAATGTACAATCTGTCTCCCATAAGACTGTATTGATTGAGGGCTGGGAAGGTGCCTTAGTCAGTAAAGTGCTGGCCATGAAAGCATAAGGCAAGGACTTGAGTTCTGTCCACATCACCCACACGAAGACAGCTGGGCACAGCACTGTGTACTTCCAATCCCAATGCTGGGGTTGCGGGGAAGGGGAGAGCTCTGGGGCATGCAGGCCAGACAGTGGAGCCAAATTGGTAAGCTCCAAGTTCAATGAGAGATCCTGTCTCACAATAGAAAGAGATGAAGGGACACCCAGTGGCAGTCCCTGCCCCACCCACTACACACACACACACACACACACACACACACACACATGCACCACCCCACACCACACATGTACACATTGACACACACACAAACGCACCACACCACACATGTACACATTGACATACACACACACACGCACCACACCACACATGTACACATTGACACACAGCACACTGACTGACGGTTTATTTGTTCTGCCACCCTACTTGGTTGAGAGAGGCCACTCTTCCTTTTATTTTTCTTGGTGCACACAAGTTAAAGGACATTAGCAAAGACATATTTTGCCTTTCAACGCCTAACTTCCATAGGTTTCTTCTCACTCTCTGTACCACAGGCTTAAATTGATTCCAGTTGTTTAAAAGAAATGTATATTTTTCTTCTACACATTTTAAGAGGAAAATATTTAATGTATTTTCCCTAGACTAAACCAAAACCAGATACTTTTCCCAGAAATGTATGGCTGGACAACAAAGTGGCCGCTTTCGAAGCTAAAATATCATTCTATTGGATTTCAGAAAAGTTTAGTGATCTCGTACTTCCTGCAACTCCAGGTGAAAGGGAAAATATGTAGTCGGCAATTGGAAAAGGAAAAATAAATTCAAAAGCTCTCCTGTACAGGCTCATGGTAGGAAAACTGAACAATTTCGTGTAGAAGCAAATTACATTAGTCAGTGAATATAAATTGCCTTTTTAAGACAAAAGAATATTCATGACATTTTTCAGTCTACAGATAAAATAGTTCTCTTTATCATGGAATCATAAAGTCTTGGGTCTGGAAACTTTGGGGAATTAGATTATTTTCTGTGTCGTGCCAGGCTGGTGACCCCTTGAGGGCGAGGATCATAATTTCTGCTTCCTGTCCAAACTGCCCACAAGACAGAGCCAAAAGCAGCTTCCCTGGATGGCAGGCAGGGTTGGGGCGACGGTGTGGGGAGCCGTGGAGTGGGTGAAGGGGAAACCCTCACCCCGTGGAACTGTGCTTCACATCGGTAACAGCCCACCTGGCTCCGCGTTGCTGCTGTCGGAACAGGGACTGTTTCCGTGGGATCGCCCTCCCCTCGCGCACACGCAAAGCACTGCACTGTCCTGAGAGCGCTGGCCAGCGCTGGAGGGCCCGCAGCCCAGTTCTCGGAGGCCCTGCACGCTGACCTGCCGGTTCAGAACCTGTCAGGAGAGCCTCATCTTCCTGGAGCACAGTCCAGTGACTTACAATGGGCGTTCAAGATCAAGACTCTGCTTAGAACTGGTTTGGGAAGTCGGACCAGCTGGCCTGTAAGGGTAATTAACACATTTCTCTCAATTATGCGTGCTGGTGGAAGAATTTCAAACATTTGGCTGGATGACAAATCCATTCCCTCTGCTGGAGAAAGGTCATCCCGCCGGCCATCTGGATATTTACGCTTAAAGAAGCGAGCTCCATGGAATTTTCTTTCAGGGGTGGAAAGGACAAAAGGAATCTTCTACTAAAAACCGATGCTGCCCCACATCCACCGCTGCCCAATCGGACGTGTCTGGAGCCTTAGGGCTTACACCAACCGCTGCTGGTTTCTATTACAACGCTTTTATTAAGGCAGAAGTGACGGCCGCTGACTCTGACGCTGGACTCTGACCTCAGCTGCGGCGCTTCCTTAGCCTGGGTCTAGGAAGGCACGGGAGACAGGCCTGAAGAGGAGGGTGGGGCGAGCAGCGGCTCCAAGCAGAATGTGGGTCAGGCGGGGAAAATCAATGATGAAGAAAATAAAAAGCAGCCCTCACCTCGAAGGGAGTAAAGGGAAGTTTATCCGGATCTAAACTGGAAGCGCACGGCCTAGGCAGCACAGAGCAAGGTTACCCCGTTCCGGGTCCCCGGGGCGAAGGAGGTGCGTGGTTTTATAGTAATAGAACAGAAAAAGTTCTAAACCAAGGCATTTGAAAAACACAGTGGTGGGGACTTGAGCGCTTCAGTTACAGCCCGATGGGAGAGTCTCTCCTGTGGATTGGTGGAAACTGGTGTCAGCTAAACAGTAGGTTCCACCCCCTGCAGCTTTCATCAGTCCATGTTTGCAGACACAGCCTCTTCCCAAGAGCTCTTGTTCACAACAGAGATAGCAACGACACCTTAAAAATGGGGCTGAGAAAGACCCTGAATGCCAAAGAGGTTAATTGGGACATTAATTTGTCTGCAGCAAGGAAACATTTTGAACAGGCGAGTAAAACACGTAGAAACACTCTCCTGATCACTAGAGGTTGAAACGCGTCTCCTCAGAGATCTCACAGTAAAACCCAAACTCTGCACATCAGAATATGGCTTACTGGGAGTCCGCGTCTTTTTTTCTGTTTTCTTTTGGCGTTAATTATATATTATGATGGATTTCACTACGACATTTCCACGCGTGTACCTTGTGTGTATTTTGGGAACGTTCATCCTTTCTACGTCACCCTCCCTCGGCCCCCTCCCATCCAGCACCCCTTCCCAACCACTCACTCCCTTCACTGTCTGTTTTGTGTGCGGGCACCCAGTGAGCCCCACGCTCTCGGCAGGGACGCGGGCGAGAGTGTATGGGAGCATGGACGTCTCACCAGGGCCCTACGCTACTGCAGAGAGTGGGGTGCTGTCTCTACAGAAACAATCAAGTCGTAAGTCAGTATGTCTGGTGCCCTCACTGAAGGGGACGTTTGGACACAGTCAGTTCTGAGATGACTAGACACGGAGCGCACCTACAAGCCCAGGAGAGAAGTCCGGAAAGCGCCCCGCCCAGCCCTCAGAAACAACAAACTTGCTCATTCCTTGACCTTGGACTTCTCGCCCCCTAGAACTGTAAGTCCATCCATATCTGTGGATCCATCCATCCATTCAGCGTGTGGAACGCTGTCCTGACATCCCCGAGACACTAATGCAGCGACAGTGTGCAGCAAGCTAAGGCTGGCAGAGTAGAATCAGTCACGTGAGCCCTAGACTGCAGTGGCGGTGAGGGGCCAGGGGGAGGGGAAGATGGAGAATGGCACAGAGAGACAGACGCTCCGCTGAGTGACAGCAGCAATGCCAAGACAAGGAGATTCGCCAAGGGGCTCTCGCTGTGCTCCAAGTCTGGACTGGGCCCTGGAAGGTCTGAGTTCTACTTTGGCGCTGACTCCGGATGATGTCATCATCCCAGCTCCACTGTCTCCCTTCTCTCAGCGTCTCTGCGGATAAAAGATCGCAGTCAGTGTGTGGCCTTGGTCCATCTTAGACGTCATACGAGAACATACAGTGTTAATTACACAGAGCCTTGGGTTAGAGAGAATCAGTGCGGTCCCCTGTGCGCCTCTGCATCAGAGTGCGAGTCACAGCCCACCTGTCCTTAGAAGGGATTTAAGGGAACTTTTAAAACTCAGAATCGTTTTGTTTTTTTTTTTTAAAGGAACAACTAAGTAGAAAATTGATCCAAAGGAAGAAAGAAACATATTACAGGTCACCTGAGATGCACTCATTATTGGATTTGAACTTTAGCTCTGAGTTTCCTGGCAGTTAAGGCAAAAAAGAAAAACATGTGCTTATTGTCCGATAAAAATCAGTGTAATGTGATTAGTTCTTGAGTAAAACGCAGATAGGCTGAGTGCTCAGATGAGATTACATTTAAGAATACACCAATTCAAGATGCAATAAGAGCCGTGCAAAAATCCATACTCTTTAATCCAGTAATTCTACTTACACCCAGGAAATGTTGGAGGGAGGGAGGGCAGACGGTGTGAGTGACTCATTTGTGAACGTGAAGAACTGGAAAGAACCAGAATAGGGGAAACGGTCGGTCAGTTACAATGCATTTGCTCACGCACGTGTCCTATAAACATTGTAGACAAGGCTGCCCGGCTGCAGAGAGAAACAGGGGTCTGGGCAGAGATGGCTTGGTCCTTAAAGGACCAACTGCACACGCCCGAGGGCCCGAGTTCAGCTTTCCAGCCCCCACACGGGAAGCTGAGCACGGAGTCACATGACTGTAATCCAAATCCTGTGGCGTCCCAGACAGAGGATCCTGGGGTTTGAGCTCACTGACGAGCTGGTCTTGCCCAGGTGGTGAGTTCTGGTCTCAGAAAGAGTCCATCTCAAAGGCGTGGTGGAGAGCTACAGAGGAGGGCCGCTGGCACCCACCTCTGACCTCTGCAGCCAGACTTGTACACACACACCGGTCAGGAGGTAAAACTGTGTTTGCCAAGATCATCACTGTGTAAAAGTATGAGATGTGTCCAAGGGGAGCCCTCAGCCATGGTCTTAACCATGACAGAACTGCACCCCTTAAAGGGGAGGTGCCCCCCACCCTAGTCTCCCCATTTTGCTCTCCACTTTCCAGTTAAATTTAAGAGAACAAACCAGTTTACACGCCGAAGCTTCACATTTAAGGGATGCTTTATGGAATGATGTTTTTAATTAAAAACAGAGGGAAACATTTCAGAAATGCAAAAATAACTGACTGAAATTATATTGTCTGGAACGCGCTGTTGATGAATCTCTTTGGGGTTTTAGAAACGTCCTTCTGAAAGACAAAGTCAGTGGATGAGTGTGGTCGCCGGGCCCTAGGGTCTGCCGTGAGGTCACAGGAGCTGCTGAAGCTGGCGTTGCTGCGCTGCAGTGGGGGCCGTGGTGAGGGTCCTGGGGACCCCTGTTCTTAGCGTGTTCCTGGTGACCCCTGCTCTTAGCGTGTTCCTGGCGACCCCTGCTCTTAGCGTGTTCCTGGTGACCCCTGCTCTTAGCGTGTTCCTGGTGACCCATGTTCTTAGTGTGTTCCTGGTGACCCCAGTTCTTAGTGTGTTCCTGGGCCTCTACACTTGGAATCAGCCTCTTAAGGGACCCCCCCCCCCAGGGGCCATCAGTTCTTCTCTTGGCTCACCAGCCCGTTCTTCTTTTCCTCTGAACATTTCTTCGAAGGAGGGAACAGGTCTTTTGACCCTTCTATCCATTTGACTGCAAACAAAGAGCTGAGACTAAGAATTTGCTCTGAATGTTGGGCTGAAACACTGTAACTTTTTTACATTTTCAAATCTCCATGTCACATAAAACATTCTAGAGAAGACTTCGCCAAGGCAATAGCTTGGAAAGAAATGGAATAGAAGACGAGTTTTGGCTTGCATGTCAGAAGCTGCCCAGCCTTGGGCGGAGCCCTTGAGCGCATGTGAAGAGTTCACTGCTACACGCTAATTGGGGGGGGGGGGGGGGGAGTCACTTCAGCTGTCAAATACAAAATCCTTAGTAAAATCCGGCGATCTCTCAGGAGCAAAACAAGGCCGTTTCTCATCGACCTCAGCCCTTCGGAGTTCTTCCACTAATTTCACGGGGTTTGGGAGGCGGTCACGAGTACCGTGGTTTCCTTCTACTCTGCCTTCTCGTACTGGAGGCAAGTGACTAGCAGATCTGTTTGATGGTTTCTGGATTGCGTTCATTGCAACACAGCGTGGTCCAGAGCAAACAGGAGACACTTCTAAAGCTGAGTCCACAATGGGAGAGCCGCACGGTGTCTCCTCTTTGTTCTTAATGATTGTGATGTGCTCTGACCGCAGCCCGCGAGTTTAGAATTCAGATATCAGTAGGGAGCTCACGATCAGCGCTCCAGCATTTTTTACTAGTGGGTTTGAAAATTTGAAATCTCTCTTTAAACACTGACGTTTCTTCTCTGAGATCCGGACTGCTGGACTGCTGTTCTCACCGTCTCTGGTGGGGAGCGTCTTGGAGGAGTCTCTGTGCGTACGCGCAGATAGTTTATAACTTGGCAGCTGTCATATGAGTCTTTGCAAAAAGCTATTTGTCTACAAGGGTGGCCACGTTGCCTAGAGAAACACCACCATCCAGCGGGTGCTCAGTGAGAGAGACAACCAGAAGCCCGGAGAGAAATACATTTTAGAAAATTCTTAGGAGAAATTACACGTCTACATGGCAGGAGGAAGACAACGCCCCGGTGCCGCGGGGCTTTGGACTCGAGGGTGGACATTTTGGCACTCGCCAGTGTTTGCAGGTTCACTGGCTCTTTCTTAGCCCTCATGCTCGCCAGGCTAAAGGTTCATCTCGTGTCACTTTACGTCCTAAAGACAGAAGCGGAGTTACGGGTCTGGTTGCCGCGCAGCGGTGTCCAGACCCCTGCTTTGCTTTTCTGCATGTCTTTGTCCCCTTGGGGCTCATTCGCCCTGCCTCTGCCCCGGGGACAGAGCAGGAAAACTGAAATGATAATCAGACCACGGGCCCTTGTGCAAACTGATCAAGACAGAAGACCTCGCGAAGGGCCGGGGATGTAGCTGGGTTGGTAGAGTTTGCTTCGCACCCACAAAGCCCAAGTTCTATCCCCAGTGCCGCATAAAACCGGGGTGTGGCCTGCACAGCAGCAATACTGGCGGGAGGCAGAGCTGGAGGGTCAGAGGCCCCAGGTCACCCTCAGGAGTTCAAGGTGTGAACCCCAGAGTGAAAGGAAAGGAAAAAAAAAGAATCAAATCTTCAGCAGAGGGGTGAAACTGAGTGGTGGGCATTAGCGTTCCAAAGTGTGATGGTGGCGCCATGTGCCTGGGACTCTTCTCTGCCCCGTCATAGAGAAGCTCAGCAGGCCGCCGTGGTGCGTGGCTTTATTTCCACCATGTAGCCAGCAGCGATGGCTGCAGCAGTGACTTGTCTTTTCCCAGATGCTAATGTCTTGGGGCTGAGATGAGGTCGCTGGGAAAGCGCCCGTCTTCTCTCGAAGAGGGGACCCAGAGAGACCTGAGGGCTGGCGTCCCGGAAGGAGGAAGGCGCTGCTGCTGGCCCTTGTATTCAGGCCCTCTAGACTCTCCCGGCTCCGACCGGCTCCCCATCACAAGGGCAGTGCTAAATGGAGTTCTGTATGAGATCAGCGGTATTTAGCGGCTGCAAGTTTGACATAATGCACTTCCTCATAATTTATTAATGTTGCTAGACCGTTTTTAAAAATATGTGAAGAACATGGAAGCCTCTTGGTGACTCAGTGCAGTGCATTAACCCTCCATTGATTTTTGCATCTCATCAGAGAGAGCAAAGCCTCCCGATGACTGGCGAGCCCCACCCTCTGGGCACCTCACTCTTCCATACAAGTATTGCCTCACCTCACGCTTCAGCCAGTGGTGCATGCACCCCGACATCCGGGACCCTGCCCCCTGAACCTCTCACATTGCCTGTTCACATGGAGTCCTTTGGCCCGAGTGTTCTCCTCTCACACCCTTTAGACCGGCTCACGCTGCCCTTCTCCCTAGCCCTTCCCACCGTCCTGCTTGCTACACTTGTATGCGAATACACACGTGTGCAGGTGAACATCCGTGTGCATCACAGAGATCAGAGGACGCCGGGCGCCTTCCTCAGCCACTCTCCAGCCTCTCTGTTGGGGCAGGGTCTCTCCCTGAGAGCTCACCGACTCAGCTAGCCTGACTGGCCTGCATGCCCCAGGTACACCTCCTGCCTCTACCTCCCCAGCTCTGTGTGGGTCCTGGGATCTCAAGCTTGTTCAACAAGCATCTCACTGACTGAGAGACAGGACCCCAAGGTTATTGAAAGAAACAGAAGCAACGTATGTGAAACATAGGGCATATAGGAAGCCTTTATTAAAGTGAAATCTGTGTCCGTATTTAAAACCCATCTGTATTAATGCATAGAAGGTTGCATTATTGATAAAGTGGGATCTATTCTTGTTGGCAGATTTACTTTAGGGAGTACTTCGAATACATTAAAAAACAAACAATCCAAACTTTGGCGGTAGTGTCTTCGGTCTGGCGGAGGGCAGGTCCTCCTACGTACGGCACAGGTCTAAGTGTAAAGAGAGGCCCCTGAAGGAGCTCCAGTTCAAGGCCTGCTGTTCACCCACAGACCTCATCCCCCAACGTTTACCAAGGGGGGATGCCTTGGGAAATCTGTTCAGCAAACGTGGACTCGGGGCCTGTGCTCCTCCCGGTTGTCCGTTCACGGAGGTGTGGCGCGCTTCTGAGGAGCTGGGGGAGCATCTGAGGTGGAGTCTGGCGTGGAGATGATGGAGCTGAGGGACGCCTGCCTCCTAGGTCTCACTCACAGTAAACAGACACTGACATATGCCTAAAAGGTGCAAGCGTCAGGCTGGAACAGTTCTCTTAGCTGACTGCTCCTGTTTACAGGCCTGAAATCTAGGTGCACGTGACCTGTTCCTTCTGCTCCGATAAATAACAGAAGTGAGAGCAGCCTGTTAAGGTCATCCTCTCAGATGAATAGTTTGATGTATTAAAGTCCGACCAGATTTATAAAATGTGCTGCATCATTTTAATTGAATTTGTAGAGATGCGTGATTTATGACACATTACATGGACTCTTCCGGCTAATATTAGACTCACACAGAGCAGATCGCTGCAGTCTCTTTCCTTTTCGTCCCGTGTCTATAGACTACAGGTCTGTGTATGTAGAGTTCTTGAGGATGGGAGCATCTTGTTTCTACCCTAGTCTGCCCTTGTGGCTCTGAGGCCACTGTGCTGAGCTCACACCTTGGCTCTGAGGTCACTGCTGAGTTCACACCTTGGCTCTGAGGCCACTGTGCTGAGCTCACACCTTGGCTCTGAGGTCACTGTGCTGAGCTCACACCTTGGCTCTGAGGTCACTGCCGTGTTCACACCTTGGCTCTGAGGTCACTGTGCTGAGCTCACACCTTGGCTCTGAGGTCACTGCCGTGTTCACACCTTGGCTCTGAGGTCACTGTGCTGAGCTCACACCTTGGCTCTGAGGTCACTGCTGTGTTCACACCTTGGCTCTGAGGTCACTGTGCTGAGCTCACACCTTGGCTCTGAGGCCACTGTACTGAGCTCACACCTTGGCTCTGAGGTCACTGCATTGTTCACACCTTGGCTCTGAGGCCACTGTGCTGAGCTCACACCTTGGCTCTGAGGCCACTGTGCTGAGCTCACACCTTGGCTCTGAGGCCACTGTGCTGAGCTCACACCTTGGCTCTGAGGTCACTGCCGTGTTCACACCTTGGCTCTGAGGTCACTGTGCAGTGTTCACATGTTGGCTCTGCCTCTTGCTCCATGTATCATGAAGTGTGATTATAGGCTGTGCGGGACCTTGTTCTACCACTTAGCCTAATGTGTAGCATGCAGCTGCTGAGAATCACACTCAATAATTAATAACAAAAATGTTGCATATTCAATCAACAAATGTTAGCAAGTATTACTACCATTTACATACATATGGGCACGAATGTATATATAATGCTCTTTTCCAAAAGTATTGTACTCTTTAATAATGGACCAGTTCAGTTTACAAATAAATCAGCTTGACAGGCAATTTCTGGACTGTTCTCAATCGAATATCCCAACTGGTAGTGATGAATGGGTCACATTTAGAGTTTGCTGGGGAAACTTATTCCAAGGGTTACTCAGAGTCAGAAGAGGGAGAGGAGGTGAGGCGTTGCTCAGTGTTTGTCTGGGTGCCATCCAGAGTTAGTTCTTCCCTGGACCAAAGATGCTGGTTCAGATGCTGGTGGTAGACACAGGGTCTAGGTCCATCTCAGAGAAATACTTAGAGCAGGAAGTCGGAGAAACAGTCACGGGTGCCTACTGAGAGTGGGCCACAGCAAGAGCAGTCTAGAAGGGCCTTGGAAAGAAAACTAGCTTGTGGTCGGGGTTTTCTGTGGGAGGCAGTTTCCCCACACCTGATACTGAAAACAAAAGAAGCCCTGTGGAGTACTCAGAAGGAGATCTCTACTATCCGGTAGGTAAACATGGCAGACAGGAGACAGATGGTGAGGCTGAGAAGAAAGTAGCCCTGTGGAGTAGTACACCTACTGGTGTCGCTCAGCACGGAGATACAGAGGCATTTTCATAGATGTAAAGCTGCTAGACAGCAGAGGGGACCACCATCATGGCAAGCGCCATCCAGGATAGCCATCTGAGCGTCTCAAGAGTTTTTTATTGAGACCTAAACTCCTCAGGTGTTCTACTGACAGCACGTGCAGATCATGAGGGATTTACATAAAAAGCCAGCACCTGCATTCAATACAAAATGACAAGGCCCAGGCAGCCCCTCACCCAACAGTGCACAAAACAACC